>OMNM01035297.1:0-10811 GCA_900302745.1 Parablennius parvicornis | reverse complement strand
TTTTAACAAAAAAGCCAAAAAAAAAAAAAAAAAAATTGTTACCCCTGAGGTTTGGAGGCATCCAAACCACTGATACACCTTTAATAGCTCTTTTTGAAGTGCAGAGTATAGTGAGCCTCAACATTAAACTCCCTCTAAATATTGATAACTCAATCCAGCTCACATTGAGCAGACAGGCTGCCAGCTGAGTCGCCAATTGACTTAACATGGGTGTCTTTAGAATGTGGGAAGAAACCAGGATACCTGGAGAAAAATTCAAGCAGTCGCCAATAAAATATACGAAGTTCACACTGAGAGGCTTTAACCCGACTTTGAACCCAAGTGTCCCTGCTGTGAAGTGGTACTTCTTTCCGATGCCGACTGTGCTACCTCATCGACAGCAGATATGCTGCATCCAAATGGCTCATACCGAGGGGGATCCAATCTTTCAAGAAATGGCAGTAAAACATCTTGGCGCCTCATTTCTGTGAGTAAAAATAAGTTCAATTGGCCACTATCGCCCAAATCTGTTGATCAAAGCGATAGATCAGTTTGATGTCAAGTCAAAATATCTAAAAAAAAAGAGCTGCAACTTTGCAGATTCATGCGATGCTGAAAACTCGTTACTGATGGCAGTGATCTATATATATATATTGCTTGTACTGTTTCTCCTAGCTGGGAGCATGTGAAGCACACATATACACACGCATGCACGTAAACACGACGCGAGCTGAGTGAAGCACTTTGTTCCGCCCGAGGAAGACACTGTACGCTCAGTGAGAAAATCCGTCCTTCCAGAGTGGAAGATGTGTGGGAGAAGGTGTTTGGAGATGGATGAACAGGTTACCAAGATGAACTGATTGCCTCAATCCATCAGGTGCAAGCCATCTGTGACTCCCCCTTACCCTCCCCCCTCTCTCACTCTCCATCTATCCAACCTCTAATCTTATCATGTCCCTCCTCTTCTCTCCATTTTCCTTCCCTTTTCTTTCCTTCTTCCTCATCGTTATTTATCCTTTATTCTTTTGTAGTTCTTTACTGTTCTCTTGTTCAATTCGGTTCCTCTCTTCTTTGCGTTGTCTTTGAGCAAAGTGTTTCTGTCCCAAGCAGAGGATAGATAACCGTGCTCCTCCGTCACCTCCTTTCTTCATTGTGACTCTCACATTTTGTGTCTTTACTCACTGCCGACGTCTTCCTGCTCCTCTCTTTCACACTGAAGTCTTCCCACGTTCCTACCCATCCTTTCTTGCAACACCTCCTCTGGGTCTTTTTTTTTTTTTTTTTTAAATAATTTTAGACTCAACATTTAACTTTGAGAGCAGAGAGACTACTATTTTAAGTTGTGAATCCTCTTCTGGTTGGACTAAGTGTACGTGTAACCACCTTGACGATCATATACCTTGACGATTATATACCCCAGGGTACATTTTTACACATGAACAACAAAGATTTTCTCGTGAATTATGCAAATGTTGTTGCACGTTGAGTAGGTGGAAGAGGTTGTGCATTCCATTATACACAGTGACGTTGATGCTTTAACGTAGATTTGCTTACATTTTAATTTATCAACACTGTGCTCTGCAGCATAGAACACTTCAGACAATCAGCATTCGCATTGTGTTTTTCAACTTTTTTTCATTTGGAGGGTATATTGAGTGAAGGTAATCAAGAGGGCAGCTGGGGCACACGTAGTTATTATTGCTCTTTGTTTGTTTTGTTTTTTTCCCATCACCATTTGTGAAATATATTAGGTAATAGTATAGTGCAATCCCGTTTGAAACTTTTATTATTATGAAGGATGTTTTCTGTCTGGGTCTGAAATGAAGAATGATCATAACCTCCCTCCTCAATGTCCTTTTTGTAATCCAAAGGTTCATCTGGGTTGAAGCTGATTACATTGACTGGAAGGGTCGGTAAACACTCGGCAGGTTGTGGGTCCATTACTTTCCAAGAAACACACACAATGGACCAACTGAAACTCTCTCCTGCACTCAATTTTAAGTCACCAACAACTTAAAAAAAAAATGTCATTGGGCTATATTAGGTAGGGACATCCACACGGGCACAAACCAATTTAGAAGTGAACACAGGTCTTCCATCTGAGTGTTGGCGTCACTGAGCTGCCTGACTTCATTCTCATGAGCAATAGCATTCTCAGTGACGGTCTGTGGGGTTTTCTTAACTGAGGTGAAGTTCACCCACATAGAAAGGGTACTCAAACCAAATATTGATAAGATGTTTTGTTATGATGTAGGTCACATCCTATGTGCAGTGCCGCATAGCCGAAATAAAAAGTCTTGATGAAACATGTCCGATAAGGGGAAAAAAAAGAAAAAATGAAACACTCAATATATAAAGCCACTCATCAAAAACCCAGAGTGCATTTTGTGGCTTCTGATCGAAGGTCTTCTTATCGAAGATGTGTGGTTGGATGTATGGACGGAGTCAGGCTATTTTCATACTAATGTCGTGCAGCTTTAATTCTAAACTTTGACATTGAAGTCTTGATATCTGTTCTGGCACCCTGCCACATGGGTTCTAGGCACAAAACATGAACCAAAATTCAACTTTGAAAACTGAAATAAATAAAAAAAAAAGAATAGGCTTCAAAGGCGGATCTTTGTAAAGCTGCATTGTTTCTTTTTACTTCTATTTTATGCCATTTCATTAAGTTTGCAGTTGAAAAGAATCATAGCAGGTTCAGCGTTGTCAAGGTTAACTAATTCACTATAATGAGGCTGATCACCAAATTAGAATTGGAGAAGATGCAAATTTTAAAATCTCTGTTGGAGTTTTTCAGACATTGACAAGAAAACTTATTGAATTGGAAAAAGTCTCCCTGAAATTTGCGATCCATACAGCCTGGGGTTGTTTATTTGAGGCTTACAATTGTGGAGCTGTAACAGATTGAATCTTGAGATGTTTTTTTTTTTTAAATCTTTTTTCTTCTTCTTTTTTTCTTTTTCTGGAGCACATATCAAAATAAATGCTGAAGGCTTAAAGGGTTGAAAAGACCCAATGTTGACATGAGACGGAGGTATTATTTTTTTTGGGAAGGACGTCATCTCAAAACACTGCCTCTGCCTTCCACACGAACACAATAGGAAAAGAAATGAACCCCATTAGAGACGAAAATAAATGACTGCATGCAACAGATGCAATTCCTATCAGGTTTCACAGTAATGAAATGAGTTTTGCACACTGATACGAGATGCCTGTTGTTGCCAGATGGGAAGAAGGGTTATTGACTTTATTTGGAGCGTACACCTGAGATAAAATCGCTTTGATGTGTGAACAGCAGGCCTCTCACTTGTTCACCACCAAGCAGCTGTTCCGCCTTGTTTATTTCAAGCACCACTTCACAACATTTCTAACTGGTCTACATGAGGATTTATCTCATCAGCCGAGGAATGCTGGATATTATTGCCAGTGTCACAAAACCCAGGGGGGAAAAAAAGAAGAAGAAGAAGAGAAGGCTTGCTGGTTTTCCCCTTATTTCTACCTACTTGAGTTTTGAGATTAGCTTTTATTGGGTTCGAATGAAAACACACTTGAAATTTAAACACACATACAAACACACACACTCACGCACTGACACAATAGCCTTTTTTTTTTCTTTTTTTTTCTTTTTGAAGCACAATTATTTTGTTCTAACCTTCAATGATTGCGTGTTGTCTGTCATGGCTAATTATCAAATAACTATTAGAACTATTTCCCTGTGGCCTGGATTTGAAAAATTTCCCCAAACATTTCCACTGGACCCTTATCAGTATCTGTATTACCGCTTCAGTCTAAGAAACCACTGCAATTTTACAATTTAGTTTTGACTTGGTGCTTCAAACAGTTCATACTGACAGTTTGTGAAATCCTCCCCTTATTCCACACAAAGTATAGATGCCACCAGAATCAATGTTATAACTGCAATACTTACAATAGTCACGTTCAGAATGCAGATTCGTAGAATGCATAAACCTGAGAAAGAAATGTGTATGTTGTGTATGATTGAGCAAAGTTGTACAAAAAAAAAAAAAAAAAATGTAAATGCCTTATTTTCAATATGAATCATTGATTAGGTCAGAGTGCCCGCAGCTGATGTACTTTTAATGCAAAATAATAGAGCCTGAAACATGCAAAGATTTTAACATGCATAGACATACATGCATGCTTATACAGTGTATAAACAGGCTCGAATCCAAGCCATTAATATACCTGAATGATTTATATTGAGCACGCATACATGGATTTCAGTGATGAAACACATGCAGCAAAGGATAGATATATTTTGATGAAACGTGTTCAAATGGAGTTACAAGAGTTATGAGGAACATTGGCATCTGTTTATCTCCCAACAACCATTCAAACCACTGAACCAATGGAAATATTGCTTGATGTGAGGTGACTAAACAGCTCCATTCCATCCCGGTTCGTCGAACAAATGGTCGCCACGATTCCCCAACTCTGACACATAGGCTCGCTCCACTAATCACTCCAACACCCAAGCTCTTCAGCGTTGCATGAAGATACTGAATCAGATGGTCATAGATGTACCCACTTGTGAATAAAGCATGTATAATTGGTTTTGGCCGCAACCCAGCTTTGGTTTGAATATCAGTGTGTCGAAGTTAATGTAGCTGTAGAAATGAATGAATACTTCCTAAGTATTGTAATGGATGTTGTAGCCAAGGTAAATACCAACACAGGCTGCTGGAGTCTACATACAATCTAACTCTATTCACTATGACCACAATGCAACAGGATGTTAAATGGAGTTCACCTTTATTTTATTTTCCCACTGATTCAACATTGCCTTCAAAGTGCATTACAATGTTAGTCACATTCAAACATTTACACACACATTCACATAATGGAGGCGGCTGCCTAACAAGGCACTCAGTCAATCTATTGGGACCAATTTTGAGTGCAGCGTCTTGCTCAAGGACACTTCAACATATGGACTTGTGGATTGAACGTGCAAATTTCCAACTGAGAGAGAAGTTATGTCGAATGAGATAATTGTAGAAATCAAACGCTCCGATGCAATTGTTTCTCTCTCCATCGCAAGAACTGACAGGTGTGGAACAATTTACACACAATTGACTACTGAAAATGCCTATCATTCTGCATAATGTGAAACATTTAAATCTTATCAAATAGCAATTAGCCATTTTACAGAGTGAAAGACAAGAAATGTACTCAAAAGCGAAAAGAAAATAGCATAATTACTTGAGGATAGTGGGTCTGGTGAAATTGGTATTGTCACAAGTGCAGAGGCAACAAAAGGCTGGTAACAGCAGGCGGCAAGACCAAAGTTCTCTTGATGAAAAATGCTTAGAAAAAGGGAGGTGCGGTGTGTTGCCAGCAGAGCCGTTGTCATGCAGATGAGGATCTGAGCCAGTGACAGGGGTGTCAGGGAGCAAGTAGGAGGTAAGTCGTGTAGGTGAGGGTCAGAGCCGGTGGCAGGGGTGTCGGAGAGAAATCAGAGGCGTAGTTGCACAGGCGAGGGTCGGTATCAGATAATCTGTCAAGTGCTGGGCAGGAATCATAGTTGACCAAATCCACGGTCGGAGGGATGGCTGGAACGTTGAAACAACTGGCACAGAGAACACAGCTGAACTGGCAGTGTGACACACAACTCTAGCCCAATATAAACCACTGTCACCAGGTGAAGACAATCGCAGGTGAAAATCGTCGGGGCAGGGAACAACAATCAGACAGGAGGAGGTGAAGTGAAGCAGCAAGAAATGAGTGTGAGACTTCAAAATAAAACAGGAGACAGACAAGACAGAAATCCGCTCTGTGACAGGTCTTTGCTGTCAGATACATTAGAGTACTATTGCGTTGCACATGCAATTAATGTAAAGGGACCTGTGTTTACATGATCTATACAATGCATTGAAATCCATTGTGTGGAAAGCCTCTTATGTGTGGTTACTGTCACTAATAGTGGATCGGCGGCCGTATGACAGGGAATACATTATGAGAATGAGCTCCTAACAGCTGAAGAGCGAGATGTATTTCACACAAATATGTTTGAGTTACAGGCTTTAAAATGACGTTACGAACTGGTCCGCTCGTCTGTCACCTAAAATATGCATCTCCATCTCTGTTCTGTCTTTCTTCACCTCAGATCCCCTCCTCCGTGTCACCCCTACATCCTGTGAGCCATCCATCACTTTCTATCAGCGGCTTACTCTGATGCTGGTTTGTTAGAGTATCAGACGCAGTCACTCCATCAACGTCAAGCAGATCATCTGTAGTGCAGTGTAGGCCTCTGGCAGCCTTATCAAGTTGAACAGATAAGTTTGGGAAAAACAAAAAAAAAACAAAAATCAAATCAAACACTTCAGCTCTGCCACAAGTCAAATTTAGTATTTAAAATCCCAGCTTGTCAGTGTTATTTATTTATTCACTATTTTTTATTTTTTGCAAAAGTCAGAAAGGTACTGTGACACATTTTTAATACTAACTGCAGGTTTTTCCTCATATTTGTCTATTTATTGGGATGCCTCATCCTTTTAATTGTCTTTTATGCAATAACCCTGCCAGTGTGACTAAATTTCTGAAGAAACATAATTGATTCAACTGACAAATAAATCAGTACGCACTGCAAAAGTCTGACAAACATTGTCACCAACAACTTTAAAGAAAGTGACATTGATCAAGAGCTGTGCTTGGCATAACAATAGAGTGTGAATATCTGTTATAGGAGCCATGTCAAAATAATACGGTTCATATAAAAGAATACACAGTGAGTTATTGTAGAAGACAGAGACAACCTCTCCAGGTATCTGAGCAACATTAATGTATCCTGGAACGTCCAGTTGAGTTGAATTACCTCGGGAACAGTACTTGCCAATAATTTTCATCCTTCAGGTAGGCAAGAACAGCCTCCAGGATAAGTGCCGTGACTTTTTCCATCCATCTGTTTGATAAAGTCAGTCAGTTTGGAGCTAGTATGAGACTCATTTAGCAGAATGTGTATCTGTGGGATTGAGTAAAATATGTGCGTTTTCGACACAATGGCGTTTATAAATAATGTGTTAAGTGTGTGTGTGTGTGTGTGTGTGTGTGTGTGTGCAATACAACGTGTGTATCTGTAATGCTATATATGTGTGTAATTATTGTACCTGTCTGTAATGACATGAGTCTGTATAGATGAAGCTGTGCATCCATCATGCAGCGACTGTTAGTTATGAAATGTGCGTGTCTGTAGGGCAATTTTGTTATATTTGGGTGTTTCACACGCAAATATGATTACTGTGGCACTAATCCACACCCACACACACATGCACACACTTAGTGTCTCATGTCTCATTTTCAGATGATTGACAAATAATCTCCATTTTTTCCCCCCACAGTTCTCAAACTTAATGGAGTCAGTAGCAATCACGCACACATTTGTTCACAGACATGTTGGTATACATTTTATTCCAGTCTTGTTTGGTTGTGAGCTGGCGTTAAATCCTCTCATTTTGCACACAAATGAATGTATTATTTGGTGAGGATTAGTGTTAAATGGCTTTTTTCTCACTTTTCTCTCTTTCTCTGAAGACTTAATAGAATGAAAGAACTGAACAGGAACGAGCATCTAAACAAAACTCAACTCAAGCGGTTGACTCCATGCCTCTTTGTGTCCGCCAAAGTTTGTTTGCATGTGAATGGAAGGCAATGTCAGTGTCTGCCTGTCTTTATGTTGTATGTTTTTAGCAGATTGCTGCTTTCCAGTGAACATCAATGTTTCTTTTGACTAAGAAACAGATCGCTGATGTCATATGGACATGTACTGTAGTCAGTGATGGCAGGGCATTCAATATGGAGTAAAATTAATGGCTTAGATGTGCGACTAAAAAAAGTGGCTAAATAATAATACATTGATATACTTGCACTTTCTGTCACCATGTTTCAGCATGCACAATGGGATTTTAAAGCCTTGGTCTGCAGCTCTATTATTTTTAACATGAGAAGTCCATCCAGACACTGCAGAATTTTGCGATATTGCGATTGCGATTATAAATGCAAATACAACAAACCCCTGATTATTCAAGAGCGTTAGCAACACATCTGCAATTTGAGTATCAACTATCAACACGTTTTGCACAAAGAAGTGAGTGAACACATGGCTTACAAATATTACAGAGCACAGGAATTTGTTTTTGCAATGTTGGTAATATTAGGCCTTTCATGAGAGCAAACTTTGCGCATTAGGCTTACTTGCTAATCATTTTGAAACATTGCTGCAACTCATGAGAAGTTCTTCAAATTAAGCTAAGGAAGAGAGTTTTTTTTTTTTGTTTTCCAGGCTTGTAATTTTTGTTGCTTCCATCATATTCTTGCAAAATAAATCACATAAAAAAGGTGCTAAATGGACTGCGCGTGCAATGAAAATCTGAAAAAAAAAAAAGTTTTGACGCTCAACCATTTTATAAGCTTGTATTTTGTGAGTAAAGGTCATTGATCTTACAAGGTGAGACACAGTAACAGTTGATATGGTTTTTATTTTCAAAATTGCTTTACAGTAGCGTCAAGCTGTCCATTTTCTTTGACGTATTGTTAAGATGAACACCCCTGAATGCACTGTGAAGGTATATTATTGTTTTTGTTTTTCGAAAATAATTATGACGTAAAAGAATAATAGCATTCTCGCCTCACACTTTGACCCTGAACAGGATAAGCAGTGTGGCAAATTGATTGATGGATTGTTGGTATTGTTATTGTACCAGCCAAAGTCAACAAGGAATTTCCCCTAGGGGATTAATGCATTACAATGAAACAAATACAAATAACAATCTGTAAGAAGTGGTTCCAGTTTTGCCATGTGTAATGAATTCCCCATTACTTTAGTATCACGCTACACATTTATTCTCATGTTTCAGTCAAAGTACATCTTCCATATTGTTTAGGGTGGCTAGAGCAAACCTGTCCAAACTGTTTATGAAGATAGTGTATTTCCTTTCTTCAGAGAGCTTTTTTCATTTGAAATTCTGGACAAATACTGCTTTGAAAATCGATGTGTTTGTTACCTGATTTTAAGAAATGTTCTTGTCAAAAGTGAAATGGGCCGAATTTGACTGGTGTTACTCAGACACCAGTGGAATAAATATATCAACAGTGAGAACATTTTCTTCATCTAGTCTTTTTTTTTTTTTTTCATTGAACAAAACATTGATCTGATATTTTTCATGAAGATGGATCAATCTCACGCAAGTGGTTAATAATGACTGAGTATCCATCCAGCAAGCTCTCCCACCACACCCATGCCATTATCATCCATCCATCCATCCATCCATCCATCCAGCACATCATATCACTTCCATCCTCATATTTTCTTCCATTCATCCTGATTGCGACTGAAGATTAACAGTCTTGCTCACAGACGTTGAGTCAAATCACATCATCACGCCAAATTACCCATGAGTCTCTGCTCATTTGTCTTCCACAGTGTCCGATCTGTGCGTCGCCTTGGGGGCACTCCTCTGAAAATCAGGCCCAAACCACCATGAGACGTGAATGTGACAGGTCTGCGGGGGACAGAATGGCGAGGCTAACCGCTAAATCCCGACGAGACGAGCTTCGCTAAATATGGCTGCGAGGAGAAAACGCCACGTGTCATGTGAGGCGGTGAGCCAGATAAACTGAAGCTAAATGCTCTGAACTGGGTCACATGGATCCTTTGATTCTTGCTGGTGAAAAAAGTACTTTATCAGGCGGTAAAGTCCCCCAAGACAAAAACACATGCGACATGGACCATATACAGCTGAATCATCAGGCATTAAACTTCAAATTCTCAATCTGAAAATTGAGAGCTCCCAAGAAAAACTCATATTTCAGGTTTTCTCGTGGTCTGGAAATGTACAGTAAAGAAAAAAATATGTGAAGGTATTTGTCCGGCAATTTCTCAGATCCCATTCATTGTCTTTGTGAAACGCACTTGGGTGCGTTGCCCCAGGGCTGCCCTCAGCTCATTTGCATAAAGCAGAATCCAGTCAAGTTTATGCAAACGAGGCACGAGGAGTGGAGGTCCGCCACCTTGCTGAACTTTCCGAAAATATCTAAACTCTACGTATAGGAACCAAAATGAGGATAGATTCAGCAACTGCACAGCTTAATTCTAGCATGAAATATTTTCTGAAATACTTTTCACTGAAGTGTTTTTGTAATAAAAGAGAAAAACTATGAATGAGCCACCGTGTTTGTTCGGTTTGAATGCCATGAGCCAACAGCCTCCGGTTGACGCATTTGTCCAGTCAGGTGCAGTCAGGATAGTTATATAGCTATTTGTAAGGTGATGATTTGGTTGAAGGAAAACTTCTTTTTCTTCCACACCAACCAGATGATTTGCAGATGTGGTGAGAGAAAAATGCCACTGTATTCACATAACCAAAGACATCTAAGCATGTGGAACAGTCATCGAAAGTTGACAAGATATCATGAACTAATTAACAAGAAGTAATTCTAATAGTTTTCAGATTTGTCTGCAGCTCTCAATTCTTTGCTGATGAAACAACATTTTAAGCCTTTTAAATATCTGCAAAAGATACAAACTCTAATCAGGAGTTTGGGATTCACAGTGAAATATGATTGTGTGTCATCAGCACAACTTCATACCTCATTTGGCCATTGTGGAACAGGTAGCTTCTCCAATGGACAGAATCTCTCTCTCTCTCTCTCTCTCTCTCTCTCTCTCTCTTTCTCTCTCTCTCTCTCTCTGGAATTTTTTTGACGACGTCTTCACCACACCCTGCTTTATACCCAAGTCTGTAAATCATCCCTTTTATCACTGCGTCTTTCTTCTCAACATCTCATGGGCTCATCTGTCTTTCTGTGTTCCTAAC
>OMNM01035291.1:0-10787 GCA_900302745.1 Parablennius parvicornis | reverse complement strand
CGGAGGAGGCGCCGACGCTCTGCTGCACCGCCTGCACCTGAGCAGTGGAGTAGCCCAGCTTGTGGAAGAAGTCCAGCCGGGGGTCCTGGGGGGCCGCTTCGCCGGGGTGCATCTCACTCGGGTGGGTTTAATCCATGAGCGCACATCTGTATGCTGCTGCTGACAAGAAGACAGAGCGCAGGCGTCAGTTCAGCCTCTTTTCCACTTTCAGTAATCGGATTACAAATGGATCAGAGGAGGAGGTACAATCTGTCCCAAAAGTACCTGGAACCTTTAATGGAACCTTAAAGAGATTTACTGTGAACCGTTGAACGGAATAACCTGATCTATAATAACAAAACACAAAGGAAACAAAAGAAAAGCAGTTGACCATCAAGTTTGTTTTTTTCTTTTGAAATAAAACTAAGAAAATATATCCAGAACTAAAAGTGAATCTTGGATCCTGCAGAGGAAACAAACCATGTTCCTGACGGCTCTTTTAATCACATTGTGAACCGCCCAATTTCAGTTCATATTATTTCCTGACTAAATCTATACAATTAAGAGTTCATTACAGCTTTTCATTCTTTTAACTGATGAGTTCATGACCATCAGAGATTTTTTATGAATAACAAACGTTTGCTTCAAACATCTCACAAAATCTGATTCAATGTAATAAATAAATCATGACACTTTATTCAATATAAAAATCATTAAAGACGACACATTCTGGTCAGTTTGACAAGATTCGATTCAAATAAATGAAACATATTGATGTAAAATTTGAACTTGAGTGACTTTTGACCCTTTAGATTTCCTTCAAATGCTGTAAACAATCATTGTTCTTTAGGATGCAGGAGTCCTATCAGTACCCATTTCTTTGAATTCAGAATCAAATCTGGTAGGAAAAGACATAATCCTCCAAATTATTCAAAATATCTGTTTCAGACTGCATTTATAGATTCAATACAAAAATACACAAAAGAAATGAAAATACCACTTTAAGATATAGAAAAATACTGATATTAGCAAAAAGTAACTTTTCAGTTCTATTTATATATTTAATTCTGATATTTAATATTGTTGATGCTTTAAACTGAACCATTAAGATTCAAGATTAAAAGTGTTTATTGTCATATGTGCAGTTAGAAACACGTTTCCCGGTACAATGAAATTCTTGCTTCGCCGACCGCCAATGAATGCCTACGTAATAAAAGAATAAAATCAAGAGGTATAAGAACTATAAAAACTAACAGTGGCATGCAACACTGTTACTCAACAAAATTAAAGTTACTCATCTTTAATTTGATCTTTTGGATTATTATTTTAAACTCCTGCAGATAATGAGAGCACAAAATTAGTTTTCTTCACTCATAAATTGGAAAAAAAAATCGTTATTCTGTCACATAATGTGAAATTATTACTGGCATCATTCATTTTTGTGTAATTTAAATGCGTTTATTTCTCTAAGTTTGACTTATTAACAAAATGTGCTGTTTTCCCATTCACAGGTCAACAAATTCTGTGCGTTTCCATTTCACCATCTGGTTTAATTTCATTTATCCATCTATGACGCGTGGATTTCACACAGAAGTTCAGTTTTTATGTAACTTCAATACATTTCCTGTGTTTATTTATCAATAAAGTGTGAATTTCTCCCTTAACTTTGACTTTCGATCAATTAAGTTTATTTTTTCTTTTCATTGACATGCTTGTATTTCCATGCTACTGTGGTCATTTTTAGATTAATTGCATTTATTTGTAAACAAAGTGAAAATATATCAGAAATAGGTTGAAGTATTGAGAATATTTGTTGTTTTGACTTCAGAAATGGTGAATTATAATGAAATAGTTTAAAATAAATATTTAATCCCAAGTATAAAAACTGAAAGAATTATGAAAAACATAACTTTTTCTACCTTTTCCAATATTTGAAAACTTATAAATATTTAACAATTTGAGCATTTAAAAAAAATTTTTTTTTTAATTAATTCATAGAAATTATTACATCAATCCAGTTAAATCACATTAAACAGCCTAAAGTAGCTTTTAAAAATCAATAAAACACACTTTTTTCTATATTTCACAATTTAAAGTTGAAGATCGTCACATGTGAGAGTCTGAGAACGATTTAGATTTAAAATACTTTAAACCTTATAACAAACATGTGAAAATAAACATATTTCAATTTCATTATGGTACCACATGATAACGTAAAGTCTATATTAATGATAAAAATATGCTTTTAAGTCATTTCTAAAGTTTAAAATTAGTAAAATACTCTGATTTAAGAATTTAAAATAGAAAATCTAATTTGACGCTTAAAAACTAAATTTACGGTACATAAAATCAGTCTGAACCTTAAAATAAAGATATTTGAATGTGTATTAAGCCACTCAATGAGAATCGTCTTCATAATGACCCACTGCGCTCAGTGGGAATGTCTCACGCTGTTTAAATGAATTAAAAGAGACTAAAAGTGAACCAGTTTTTCTGACCTTGATGAGAAACTGTAGTGGAAAACCAACTCACTTGGTCTTTAATGAAAGTTTGGTTTGCAGCTTCAGTTTCTTCAGTGTGGATCCGAACAGAGAGAAAGTTCCTCCTCAAGTCTCCAGATCAGTTCTGACACGACTTCAGGAAGTTTTTCTTTCTTTTCTTTTTTTTTTCTGACTCAGCAAACAGCCGCACGAGGGATCCCTTCACAATAAAAGATGAAGCTGCATGAAGCTATACACAAACCGGAAGTAGTTTTACCTGCGTGATGAAAAAAATATGAAATAACATATATTGCACAGTTGAGACGATTTAATAGTATCAAACTGTTAAAAAAGGATTGACAAGGAAGTGGAGAAATTAGAGGTAAAACAAATAAATGTATAAATAAAAAGGTGAAATTAAACTCATAAGTCAAAAATGTAATAGTCTCTAAAATTGTAAACATAGATAGATAGATAGATAGATAGATAGATAGATAGATAGATAGATAGATAGATAGATAGATAGATAGATAGATAGATAGATAGATAGATAGATAGATAGATAGATAGATAGATAGATAGATAGATAGATAGACTGGTTATTTATGTCACAAAAATATGGAACAATTAAATCAATTAAAAAATTATCTATTAGAAACATATTACACAAGAATACATTTAACGCATCTATATGAAGGTGAATTAACTTCAACACTTTACCACAATTAAACCCAAAATAGTGTTGACTGAAAAAAAGGAGAAAGTAACACATCCGTACCTTACCTGTGTGAAGAAAAACAAAGTAAATAATAAATACATTTTGGAGGGAAAACCATTATTGCAAAATTACAAAAAAGAGAATAAAAATGAATAAGAGCATGTATTTGAAAATTCAATTAATTTCAACATCTAAATTACAACAACAAAAAATGGGTTGACTGAATTCGATAAAGAAATCACTTCCATACAGGAAGTTCTTGTCACAGAAACTGTTATATCTGAGTGGTGAAAAACTTTAAAATATCTAATTACACAAGAGAAACTTGGTTTTGAAACAACATCATATGTGTAGAGGAGTCAGTCAGTTGGTTGTGTTCCAGCATTCACTGCACTCCAGTTTGTTTTGGTCTGTTTGTGGTTAAACATTGTCAGGTTGTGAGTCAGGTTGTGTTTTCTGCCTCACACACGGCTGGTTTATCTCCTGCACTTGGTCCCTTCGGACCATCACGTCAGTCTGATCCCGGCCAATAAGCTGCTGCCTGCTGATCCTCTTCCTGCCACCTGTTGCTTCTTAGTGAGGAACTTTATCTGCGGCAGCTCGATCAGATGAGAGGCCGGAACCGTCAGAGGACGACCTCGCCATGACAGAAGTGCTCGGCTGATTTTAACACTCTGCACCGGCCTCTGACGGACTTAATCAACATGTCTGTGAGGACGCTGCCCCTGGTTTTCATTAATCTGGGAGGGGAGATGCTTTACATCCTGGACCAACGGCTGCGAGCTAACAACACGTCCGAGGACAATTCAGAGAGAGGTAGAGAGGTCGGGTTGGTAGGAGGAGTCTGTGGACCCCAGTAGAGAGGTCGGGTTGGTAGGAGGAGTCTGTAGACCCCCAGTAGAGAGGTCGGGTTGGTAGGAGGAGTCTGTAGACCCCCAGTAGAGAGGTCGGGTTGGTAGGAGGAGTCTGTAGACCCCCAGTAGAGAGGTCGGGTTGGTAGGAGGAGTCTGTAGACCCCAGTAGAGAGGTCGGGTTGGTAGGAGGAGTCTGTAGACCCCAGTAGAGAGTTCGAGTTAGTAGGAGGAGTCTGTAGACCCCAGTAGAGAGGTCGGGTTGGTAGGAGTCTGTAGACCCCCAGTAGAGAGGTCGAGTTAGTAGGAGGAGTCTGTAGACCCCCAGTAGAAAGATCGGGTTGGTAGGAGTCTGTAGACCCCAGTAGAGAGGTCGAGTTAGTAGGAGGAGTCTGTAGACCCCAGTAGAGAGGTCGGGTTGGTCGGAGGAATCTGTAGATCATCCAATAAAGAGTGCAGGGTTGGTGGGAGGAGCCTGTAGACCACCGGTCGTCCCTGTTAGCTCACCGTAGTTGTTAGATTCTGATCTGACAAATTAACTTCTCACACTTCTCATGCACAACAACACGTCTGCTCTGTGTTTTCTCTCTTTTCCCGCATGGTGAATTCAGGAGTTTGGTCAGAGAATGACAGGAAACGAGGTACCGTCTCGTCACTTCACCCCGTCCTGCCTCCCGAGCAGCTGTTAACACGAAACCCACACAGAGATTCTGAAATAACAATTCCCATCAGTTTAACTTTTCCAAACCCGTTCCAACATACAATTAATATTAGACAACAAAAAGTAAAATATTCATTGGAAGAAATGTTGAACTTAGCAGCAGAGACACGAGCTAGCGTGCTAACGCACGAAAGGTTAGCTGTCATGTGTTAAAGCTCATTATTTTGCTAAAACTCGAAACACTGTGAAATAGCACAGATTATACATTTTAAAGTCCTAATTAATTAAACTAAAAGCAATAACTGAAACGATTACTTTTATAAAACAGCATACATCCCCATGTAAAACACGATAAACTAGCAAAAGTGACTTTGAAATTAGCTGCTAATTATCTTCTACGTCTAAGTTTGTTATGCAATTTCTTCACAAAATATTCAGCTCATTATGTAAAATCATATCTTGTAATGATTCTGAATGAAAAAAAATGCTTTTTGAAATCATTACATATTTGTCTTTGTTATTAGAAAGTACATTTTGTCTTTTTTCCTTGATACAACCTTGATGTTACAATATAACCAACCTGCGAGAATTTCTCTGGCAAAATCAGCACATATCATTACAGAAGCACCAATACTGCTTTCTTAAAGGACAAGTACAAGTTCTAACCTTTAGCAACTAGCGGATACTGAGTTCTGATACAACTATCTCTTAAATTCCATTAAGCCTGATTCCTACACCAACAGCACTGGAAGGCTATGGGTTGGTGCGAGTCACCTCGAGACATCAGGCTAACTCTGCTGGCCCGAGTTGCTGATGTTGTACGAACTAGCTTTAATCAACAGTCTGACTTACTTTTCTCTTTCTCGCTAATATTAAAGAATCTCCAAACTGCTGATTTTGCTCGTCCTCTCGAGTACAGTACTCTGTGCAGTATCGGACCTGATACCGGATGTTGGTATCTCTTCCCTGTATATTATAATTACTTTGACTTTATTCATTCCAGCAGAAACTTTGCTAGATTTTTTTCTTAGTACATTATTAACTTCAAAACCACATCAGAATCATTGTATTGGAGAACTTCATCGAAGCTTTTGGTTTTGTACACGATATACAATCAGAATCATGTGAATTCTACTCAGTAAGATCACCCAACAAAATACAAAACATTAACGTCAACACAATTCTTAACATTCAGGCTGGAACTAGAACTGGACTGCAGAGACAACAACACTGTGAATGTCTATGTCCTGAATATCAGTCCGTTTCGAGCTCCACCTGTGTTTATTCTCTTCTGTTAATCTCAGTGTTGGGTGACATCGTCGGAACTTTGTTCAGCAAATCTTTCATGGACGAACTCCTGAAACCTCAGCAGCTGTATTCTCACAGGACCATGAAAACCGTGCTGACGCGGATCGCACACGCCTCCATCATGAGGCTGAACCCAGCCAGCATGGACCGGGTGAGTGAAAAACACCAGGGACAGATAAAGACTGCTGCCGTGCTTGGATTCTTACTTTTAGATCACACGGTAACTATTATTGCTTGATTTACTTGGATATTACTTGGTCGACAGACAGCTTCGCATGACAGAGACCGGGTCAGTGGTAAATGGTAAATGGACTTTACGAGTCCATTTACGAGCGATTTTCACCTGTGGAAGCAGCCCCAATGCACTTTACATAGTTAATCACATTCACCCATTCATACACACATTGCACATGCAAGGAGCTGTCAATCCATCGGGAGCAATTTGAAGTTCAGTGTCTTGTTCAAAGACCAAGGTCAAGACCAAGATCTTGAAAATGTGGTCACGAGACCATGACCTCTCTCGATTACTCCAGACTGGTACAATGACTCCATCGCTGCAGCCGATCTCAGGATCCGTCCTCCATCAGGAACATGAGTCCTCCACCCGGGGACGGTTCTCATCAAGGGACTCTGGATCAAGGTCAACTACAAGCAGTCGTCGTGGAGCCAAAACTGGTTTGATGTGGTTGAAGTAAATTCAGTTTTTCTGGCATTTTAGATCAAAAGACGGAAGAATTGATTGGGCACACCGACGTGTGAATAGATGAATAAAAACCTCAGCTTGGGCGGCCGTCAGAACGTCACTGAGAAATCTCCAATGTTTGCCATTACGTCTAAAATCTTTCATGTTGCTGGTCATTATTACGTCATTGTTTGGGTTCAGCACATTGGCTGGCGGAGCTAAATGATTGTGTGTCGTCTCCGGTGTCTTCCCGTAGCTTTACGAGCTGATGATCATGGCGTTTAAGTACCAGGTCTTCGTGTGCCCGCGGCCCCGAGACCTGCTGCTCATCTCCTACAACCACATGGACAGCATTCGGCAGCTGGTGAGAGACACGCCGGCGGTGGAGAACCAGGTGGAGGAGACGCAGAGGAGAATCCTCGAGGTGGAGTCCAAACCACTCGTAAAAATGTCTGACGACAGTCTGCACAGTCTGTTCCTGTGTTTTATGTCCGGCATTTTGGTTTTATGACTCGCGTGACCGGTTTGTGATCCTTGCTCAGGTTTACTCAACATTTTCAGAGGGAGACTTACAACTGCTCAGACAAACGTTGCTCATATTCTTCCAGGACCTTCACGTCCGTGTGAGTTTAAAAACAAACCTTAAAGCGAATCAGACTGGAATCGTCTGTTCATCGCGGTCTTATTGCTCATGTCTCTTTTTAGGTTTCACTGTTTCTGAAAATGAAAATTCAAAATCCAAACGGGCGTTTTGCTCTGCCGACGTCTGGCGCAGTGCCTCATGGGATTGAAGTTCCCGGGACTATCAGGTACGTAGGTGAACCTGCAGTGTCACAGCGTGAACATCCAGGGTCTCTGAGTCAGCATGTTCTCCCTGAGCCTGCAGGACGTTGGACTGTAAGGGTCGCCAGCTGAGATGCTGCCAGTTTCTTGAGGGAGGAAGTTACAGCAGCTCCGTCAGACCCGGGTCGTTTGAGCTGCACGGTGCCAGAGGAACCAGGCTCGGCCTCAATATGTATGTACACCCACCGGCCAAAACATTAAGACCACCCACAGTGACAACAACATTGATGCTGTACAGTGTGCTGTGAAAATAGCAAGGGTAGAATCCAACATGGTGGCAGAAAGAGCACCCTCCTGTGGAGCCTCCTGGTACTGCAGCATGTTCAAAGGCTCTGACTATGACTGTCTATGCAACTTCGTTTCAAGTGAAATCGCATCATTTCAAAAAAGGGTTTGAAATTATCCAATATCAAATGTCAAAAACACTGAAAACTATGTAGTTTTCATGTTTGGCCACTAGTTGGTGCTGTTGTTTTTGTCTCTCGAGTGGACAGACGACCAAGTTGGGTTGTGATTATGATGACTGTTAAAAACCAGCTAACACGATCAGATCAGGTGATCTTTGTGTTTCAATCCTTAAAGGTACAACGTGGAGCATCCAGAGGAGACGCAGACATCTAAACCTCCGTCAGTTGAGGTATCAACGGGAATATTCTGCATTTTTGGGAAGTTTGGGAAGTTACCAGTTGGGGAAGAGTCCCATTTACCTGCAGTAATGGATATATACACTGTCAGGACGAGTTGACGTCTGGGAACTGAGAGCGCTACCAATTTGAAGTTACCAGTTGGACAGTGTTCACATGTTCAAAGTGTTTTTCCTACTCGGAAGTGGAACATTTCACACTTCCCAATGACTCATGGATGCACAGTTGTGTTAATAATGAATTCTTAGATGAAGTTTGAAACTGAGTGAACAGAACTGTGGCATTATTAATGTGTGAGGAGTTCTTAGTCCTGTGTGACCTCCGCCCTCCACCCTCCTCTCAGCCGGACAACACCCCCAACCTGCTGGCCAAGGAGGAGTTGAACCTGCTGGCCCGTCTGATGGGCAGCATGGACGCCGAGACGAAGTCTCCGGCTACCGAGGCGAGCTTTCGGATCAACCTGTTCAACACGGATGAAGAAGAGGAAGAAGAGGAGGGGGCGTGAGTGTTTCTTCATCTCTTTACTCCTGCAGTGCTATCAGGGTTTAAATGTTATTGGACAAACACAGAATTTTCCAAGAGATGTTGGATTTAAAGAGCAAATACAGGATCAGGGGTCTACCTGTTTGGTGGAATTCAGGAAAATAAAGATTTCAGTTAAAAAATGAAGTCCATATTATTGTGTTGTTACCCTGGTGACAGCAGTAAACGGTTCACATTGTGACACACTGCCTACATTGTTTTTGGAACAAAACTACTTTTAAAAAAAAAAGTATTTTTCTTAACTTACCCGTACTTTTTTTGTGTTTCACTTACTTTTATTATATCTTTTTAACTTATTTAATTTACTTATTTTTACTTTATTTTCTAGTTTACTTGTATTTAACTAGTTTTTTAAAGTATTATATAAATTTACTTTTACTTATTTCTTTTTACTTTTACTTATTTATGAACTCATTTTTGAAAGATATTTTTAAAAACTTACTTCTATTTTTACTTCCCTTTTTTACTTAACATTTTTTAACTTTATTTTTTTCATTGACTCGTTTTACTTTGTTTTTTCTTGTTGTGTTCACTTGTTGTTTTCCTCTCGTGTGTCAGGGGCCCCTCATGTGAATCGAAGCATCCTTTGTTCGGTGTGATAAATATTCAGGCCGTGCAGGTTGGTTGGTGTAACTCTGTTAAAGTCTCTTCACACTGTTGAAGGTTTGAAACATGAAACTTTTTTTTGCTTCAGGACGAGCAGACCGCGACTGAGCTGGCTCGTATCGTCGGACAATTCACAGAAAAAGAAGAAGAAGAAAATCAGAGCAACAACAAAGGAGATGACCTGCTGGCCATGATGGATGACCTTTGACCCCTCATCATCTGCTCTCTACTCTCATTTTAGTCAAATCATCTGGAAGAACTTAACTTTAAGGCTTTGTCTCCTTTAGTTTTCACTGTTTCATTGAATATTTAAGAATAATTTAAGAAAAACCCATATGAAACGGACTGTTTGAGGTGATTGCGCCTGTAAAAACAAACATTTAATGGATTAAATTACCCCGAGATTTCATTTTGTAATTACTGTTTTCAATAAAGATTATATTTTTCGTCCTGTGTTGATGATGAAAGACTAGTCCTTTTTTTGTATCTTTTAAATCATATTTTTTTTTACAGGTTTTTTTCTACACCTTTCATCCTCTTAACAGCCTTAGGACATTTTGTAAATTCTATAATGTTTATTTGTGTTTTTCCTGATGGATACTCTAAAAAAAAAAAAGGCAGTGGATGCCCTGGATTAACTCCACTGTCTTATAACAGCCCAGTGAAGACAAACACTTGTGGACACATCCACTCTCACCAAGCAGATCTGCTCTAAATTTTACAAATGTTATTCTATGTAAACAAATTCACCTTCATTAAAGTTCTCAGACCACACATTGGGACCCACTGTTCCATAAATATTCATCATTCAGCCACAGCGGCTTTAACAATATTGATCAATGCATAAACTGAGTTTCATTGAACAGAAATCCTTGTTGTTGAGGAGTTTGTGGACAGTGGAGGGCGTCGTTGTTCCAATTATCTAAAATTGATGTCCATCGTTTGTGGGTCCAATTCAAAAAATCAACAACAGTTTTTAAGTGTAATGGTAGAATGAAGGTCAGTGTCAGGACATTTGAACCAAAATTCTGGAAATTACTTAAATGCATTATTGAGTTTATCAGTAATTGGTTTTACCATGCTGATTAATATTTATGGTACACATGCCGATAGTTCTTCAGATTAAATTGAATTAATTTGATGTCTGTTTGTTTACATTCAGTTTATTGTTTAATATCTAATTTTCAACTAGTTATATTGTTCCTTTGAACTTTAACTCCTCACAATTCAATGAAGATAGCCAAGAAAATGTAATTAAATTGAAACCATTGCCAGTTTTTCAATATGCATACTTGTACTTGCAGTCTTGGAATTGAGAAATGGCCCATGTTTTTATTTTACATGTACATCCTGCCTTTCTTCTGTTTTAAGCTTGTTCACATGTTCAGTTCACATGTTCAGATGTTCACATGTTCAGTTCACATGTTCAGTTCCGTTATTGGAACTCATCCTGATTAATAAAATTCAACTCA
>OMNM01035289.1:0-12280 GCA_900302745.1 Parablennius parvicornis | reverse complement strand
AACAAAGTACGTTTGCACGGTCATCAAAGCATTTATCTGCTATGACATCATCAAAGATCAAAACTCCCATCTGTTTAAATGGGAAAAAAGTCTGCGCAAAAATCGAAATATTTCAAAAAGTCAAAAGAGCCAAAAAAGTAAAAACATAGCAGGAATGTACTCAAAGAGATGCACGTATCGATGTTTGAATGGTTGACGTAGAGTACCGTTTTCCAGAGTTATAGCGTGACAAAAACATACGGAAACACGAACTAATAATAAAAGATTTGTCTTCTACAGTCACACAATTAAATGCATTAATAAGATGGTCATTAATTTTTTCATATTCAAGTATCACAAATATAATTGATTCTGATTATCTCTTGACCTGAGTATTTACTTTGCTGTTCAGCTGGACAGCATTTCACCACGAGGCGTCTCCAATAGTTTTTCATTTTAAAAGTATTTTCCTTATATAGGTTTGTATCAAAAGAAATTTTACACAAAAAAAAAAAATATTTGTCTCTTTAGAAATTTAAAAACCACTTGAAAAGCAGCAGGAGGAAGGATTTCCAGTCTTGTTTGTATTTACTTTGTCCATTTTTTACACAAAGCTTTCTAAATGAACCTCAATGAAGTTACTCTCCTATGATCTGTCATTTACATGTACGGGAATGAGTGGATAGGTTTATTAAATCTTGTACTCCTTAAAAATCTCAGTCATAAAAATTGTAAACTAAAAATTGATTGTAAACTAAAACATCCAGTCTTTCATGGAGGCTTTATGTGGGTCATAACTAACACCTCTCCAATCATGTGGCACTTTTTCAAAAAACAGAACATTTGTGTACATTTTCTTTTTTAACCTAAAGTGAAGTTCGTCAAGAGGCATTTCAATGTGGCTTTATTTATAATTTTAACATTAAAACCTGACACAGGTGTGTGAACTTTAAATGAATCCCCTCCTCTTCTTCCTGCGCGTGTCCTTGATGACATTGGCGTAACTCCAACTGACATATGACGCAACAATAAATAAAATCCAAATGAACCGCATTAAACACGTTCAATCACGCAGTATATCACCAGACTGCGGGAAAGCTCCTCGTGCTTCACTTCCATTTGTTTGTATGCTTTCTGAGCATCACTTCTTTTTGGTTTCAGAGCTTTTAACGGACACCTGAACGCAGCGCGTTGAAGTAACGGAGCTGCTGTTTACCTGCTCGGAGCGGACGGACGGCTGCGGCTTCCTCTGGCCATGTTTCTATAAACACACCGACTGGGAGGAACGGTCGAGGCTTCTCGAAACTGCTGTATGCACACACGCACTTCTACAAACACTACGCTCGAGTCACCAGCTCCGACTGACGCGAGACGCTGACTCTCCCCGTCAAGCTGACCTTCTTCGGCTTCTGCTTGTGCTTCTTCTTCTTCTTCTTCTTTTTCTTCGTGATTTTACGGCAGTGTGCATCCATTTTATGTTGCATTACTGCCACCTTCTGGATCTACTCCTCTGTCATTCCCATCACTATATTTTCCCCAATAGTCCCGTTGCCTTTAAGAACCTGCTGAAATATTTCCTGCCCCTTCCATTTCCTCCCAACATCAGTATCTCCTTCACTCCTCCTCCTTCCATTCTTACTTTCCTCAGTCCCTCCATCATACTCCTCCCATCCCCCTCATAATCAGTGTTGCCAGATCAGATTGACAGTTTCCCACCCAATAACATCTTCTCAATAAAAACCAGCCCAAACCTCAAAGTTGACATATGGATATTGAAGAGTTGTCTTCACCTTCCCTCCTTGTCCCATTGTTGCCATATTTTGTGTATTTCCCTCCAAACTATAGATCTTCCCTCTGATCTCGCCAACATGATGTTTATGTCTATTTTTTCCCTGGCCGTGGCTTCCTCAGACAGCCTGTCAGCCTTCTCATTCCCTATGACCCCAATATGCGCAGGTACCCACAAGAACCCAATTTCTGCCCCCTGTTTCTTTGCCTCTGAGTGTTTCACCATTACTTTATATAAAAGCTCTTGACTGCTATGTGATGCCCCCGACTTGAGGCTCTTCAATACAGCTACCGGATCACTGCACACCAATGCCTTACTTACTCTCTCTCCCCCGCCTCACTCACTCCAATGCCATCAAGATGGCATACAATTCCACTGTGAACACGTTCAGGTGGTCTGATGTTCTTACACTCATCCCTACTCCATGCCCGAGCACCACCACTGCTACTCCAGTAGCTACTGTTGCTGGCTCTTTCGATCCGTCTGTGTAAATTTGTACATATTCTTGATAGTTCTCTTCTATATATGCACAGACTTGACCAATCAGTTGTAACCGCTCCCTATTTTCCTTTCTTTCCAGCAAACTTACATCGATCTTTCTTCTGTCATACCTCCACACAGGAAATACTGGCCATATCACCACGTTAACCTTGCGTCTTCTTCTTCTCCTTCTCCTTCTCCTTCTCCTTCTCCATCTCCTTCTTCTTCTCTTTCTCCTTCTCCTTTTGGCGTGTTGCAAACAGTTTAGGGGACTTACCGTGACCTACTGTACACGAGTGTGTAGCGTCACACACCCGCCTTTATATTCTGTTTATTAGATGTGTCCCTCTCATAGAGTTGAACAATACCTTCCTGATGTTACACACTTTTTCTTCCTCCCCTTCTGTTCCCAGAATTACAGCCAAGCTTCAGTCCCGTTGTGCTGCTCTGACTTCCCCTTGCAGCCTTTTCCTTTCTGATATATATTTTACACAGTGTATTATTTAATGTTCCACATTCTCTTTCACACCACATCTCTCACACTTGTCAGTATTCTTTTTACCCATAACATTCATGATGTCATTCAGACCAGTATGCCCCACTCTAAGTCTCATCATAATAATTTCTTCTCTTCTGTTCCTTTCTTTAAAAATTTTTGTTCTTACTGTTTTTTGTATTTTGTAGTATTTCCTTAATTTCTCATCACTTCCCATCTTTCCTGCCATATTTTCTTACCCATTTCCCTTATCATTGTTTTATCCTCTCCTTTTCCATGTGGTATTGTAACTGTTATATTCTTATCCAGAGCCTGTTTTGCTTGGTTATCTGCCACCTCATTGCCTTTCACCCCTGTGTGAGCAGGCACCCAGCAGAACTGTACCTCAATGCCACCCCTGTGAAGTCCGTGGTGCATTTCAATGAGCAGGTCTTCCCTAATGCAGTTTGTTAACTGTAGGCTTTCTAACATAGCAAGTGAGTCTGTGCATACCACCACCCTATCTGGTCTGACCTCCTCCACCCACTGTAGACTAATGATTGCTGCAACCATTTCTGCTGTGAAGACTGACAAGTGATCTGATAGACGTTTTGACATGAACACTCCAAACAATGGTATGTATACCCCTGCTCCCACACACCCCTTTGTGTTCTTGGATCCATCTGTGAATATTGTAAGATAATCATAATAAACTGTTCTTAGGTATTCACTCGTTCTCTCACCCACTTCACTCAGACTCCATTCCCTCTTCATGTTACGCACATTCATATCCACTTTTGTTTCTGGCATTATCCAAGTAGGAACCATACTAACAGGACTGGGTGATGTGAATTCTAGCACATCGATTCCATACCTGTTGGCCCATTCATTTCCTGTCCATCCAAACCTTCTCCTCTTGAACCTGCCATATTCCCTGCAACTCTGTAACACTTGTGCAGCAGGATTTGTTTCCTGGCTACCTTTCAGCTTCACCCAGTATACCAATGCCAGTTCCTCTTGTCTTAGCTCCTGCGGCAGCTCTCCTGTTTTTATTAGCAGGACATTAATGCATTAATAGGGATTGTCCTCATGGCTCCTGTGCACAGCCGTAGAGCTCTATGTTGTAATACATCTCTTCTTTCAAGATGACTTGGAGCTGCTGCCCCATAGATTATGCAGCCATAATCTACTATTGACCTCATTAGAGCCCTGTATATGTCCAGTAATGCCTGTTCACCCACCCCCCAATTACTTCCAACCGCCGCTCTCAACAGGTTCATGAGTTTTTTACATTTAGCCTCCATGTGCTCCATCTGTTTTTTCCATGTATATTTGCTATCCATCCAAAGACCCAGATATTTAAATTCATCCACCCTTTCTAAAGGCTGGCTATACACTATTAGCCTCTCCTCCTCCACCTTCCTTTTATTGGTGGCCATCATATAACATGACTTGCTTGCTGATATCTTAACCCCTCATTCATGGGACCATCTTTCTACTTTTTCCACTGCTCTCTCTATTTTTTCCACCACATATGATACATTTCTCCCTTGAATCCAGACAACCCCATCTTCTGCATACAAGGCTGATTTAATGCCTCCTTCAACATTTGCATACATATCATATATCATAATGTGAAACAATGTTGGGCTGATCACACTCCCTTGTGGAGTGCCATTTTCCACTTTAAAATCTTTTGAGAGTTCTGCACCAACTTTCACTCTCATTCTCCTGTCTGTGAGAAAACTTAACGTCCAGTTGTATATTCTGCCATCGATGCCCAATCCGGTTCAACTTCATCAGCAGCCCTTCCCTCCACGTGGAATCATGTGCTTTTCTATACCCAAGAAAACAATTGCCATTGCCTGTTTCATTTTATTTGCCTTTTCCATGTCATTACTCACCCTAACCAGTGCGTCCACAGTGGATCGGCTCTTTCTGAATCCACACTGGATCTCACTTATTATTTCTCTTTTCTCCAGTTCACGTCAGTCTGAACTCCAGAATCTTCTCCATCCATTTACACATGAATGACGAGAGAGCTAATGGCCTGTAGCTACTTGGGTGAGTTTGGTCTTTCTCTGGCTTGTTAAATGGCAGAATAGTCGGCCTTTTCCAGCTCCTTGGAAACTCCCCATTTCTCCATATTATAATAAATAATTCCAGAATTTTCATCATCGACTTTTGAGGCAGCTGCCGGAACATGACGTAACAGAGCTGATCATCC
Organism: Parablennius parvicornis; assembly: GCA_900302745.1. NCBI lineage: Eukaryota > Metazoa > Chordata > Actinopteri > Blenniiformes > Blenniidae > Parablennius > Parablennius parvicornis. Next base: position 7,330 of record OMNM01035289.1, on the reverse strand, counting down.
CCTGGGGCTGTGAACCCAGTGCCTTTTAGCACAGCGTTGAGCTCTTTCATAGTTCTCTCAGTGTCCAGTGCTGTTGTGAAGATATTTTTCTTTTCCCTGACATCTCCCACTTCCTTAAGTTTTTGCTCTTTTTCCTGCTTGTGCATCGTTCCCGGATCTTCACCACTGTGCACAGCTGCAAATGTCTCACCCAACACATCTGCCTTTTCTTTGTTACTGTTATACTCTGCTACCGGACCAGCGCTGGAATTTTAACTGAACTTCTTCTCCCACTCATTTTCTTAAACATTGTCCAGATATTTTGTAGTTTTGTCTCTCTTCCAATTGATTAGCAGTAATTTCTCCATGTTTTCTTTTTTGCCTCCTTTATTGTCCTCCGGGCCACACCCCTTTTCCTTTTGTAATCTATTAGGTTTTCTTCTGACATGTTCTTTCGTAACTCTCTGAGGGACCTGTTTCTCTCTTTAATTGCTTTACTACGTTCATCATCCCACCATGGGACGACTCTTATATCCCCCTTAGTTGTTCTTTTTGGGATACTATTATTTGCTGCCTTTATAATATGTTCAGTGATTTGTCTATCACATTCCTCTGTTTCCATCAAGTGTTACCACATGAGCTGTCTCCTTGCACTCCCGTCTAAACTGATCCCAGTTAGCTTTACTGAAGTACCATCTTGTTACTGCACCGCCTTCCTGTTTAGCCACATTATCATTAATAATGGTGATGATAGGAAAGTGATCGCTGCCTCGCGTCGACTCATCTTCAACACACCATTCGCTGCTGTTCACCATTTGATGTGTGTAAGGTCGAGTCTTGACACTGAACCTCTCTTCACATTTAATCTGGTTCCTTTACCATCGTGAATACACGCCAGACATCTGTCATCCATCAGTTCCTCCACTACACCCCCATTGTTGTCCGTATGTAGACTGCCCCACAAGCTGTTGTGGGCATTGAAATCCCCACACCTTAGTTCTCTCCTATGTCCAGCTATTTCTTTAAATCTGTCACTAGTTAAACTACTGCATGGTTTCTAGAAATGTATTATCCTGAGATTGTTTTCATTCTTTAGGCTGCAGATCTCCACTATCACATACTCTTCAAGATTCAAGATTCAAGATTCAAAGTGTTTATTGTCATATGTGCAGTTAGAAACACGTTTCCCTGCACAATGAAATTCTTGCTTTGCCGACCGCCAGTGAATGCCTACGTAATATATTAACTATACAGAAGTAGAGGTGACATATACAATGGTATGTGCAAAAAGCTGTTTCATAATAGAAAGACATGGTGTTAGCTGTGCATGGGCACATCTAAAGTGCGAATGCAGGTGGTGTGCAAAGTTCAGTGGAGGGGGTGGGGGGGGTGGATGAATAGTTCGTTAGACTCCGATCACTTGTTTAGGAGTCTAATGGCAGAGGGGAAGAAAGACTTTTTGAGTCTGCTGGTCCTGCATTTCACACTTCTGTACCTCCGGCCTGAGGGTAGGAGTGTGAACAGTCCGTGTTGGGGGTGAGTGGAGTCCTTGATAGGAAAATGACATTGTTTTAAAAAATTCTAAAGTTCTTTATTTCCTAGGAACAGAGGCCCTGCAGTGATAAAAAGGTCAATGATAATGTTCCTATCCTGGACACCTTCTTTCCTGGAGGTGACGTGACTCCAGCTTCAGGGTTTTCAGGGAGCATCATTACATTGACACTAAAGCTCCTGCTGGCATTCAGACATTCTGCTGCTGCTGTTGATGGTGCCACGTCCCAATTCTTCCTCCTGCAGAGCTCCAACAAATCTGTTACCTAAACAGAAAGCTTCCCCCTCTATCATAGTGCAGGTATTTGTGATGCCAAAGGAGGTTTATTGACATGTGCATTGGCAACTGGAGATCTGTGCATGATGCTCCTGTCCCACACTGATCCCCCATGAACCTGCAAGTACTGTATGCACCAGGTACTTTCTGCTGGGCAATGGAGGCTACCCCTGCCTGCAGCACAGTTCTTATAACACCGTACTGACAACCTGCTTTATCTCAATAATCACAATCATGAACACTGAGGACACACAATAAATTTTGATTCAGGATTACATCATAATATATCATATGTTTTCAATGAGAATTTTAACTGATAGGTTACATTGACACCCGGTACAACAGACACCAGGCCAACACGCTGGCCTCCATCTTTCTGAGAGCCTTGAGAGACATCCTCTTGACACTGCCTGCTGCATCCTCCACAACCTCTGCGTGACAACGGGTGACATCATGGAGGTGGAGGAAGGTCCAGGGATGATGATGGAGACAAGCCAGGTGACGCTGAGGGCCACCAGAAGGACCTGGCAGGAAGCGATGGTTGAGCAAGGATCACTGCCCCGCTGCTCAGGAAGCACTACCTGCAGGCTCAGTGAGCAGGACGACATCAACACCAGAAGTTCTCCACATGCAGTTATGTTCTCTAGTCACCTGTAAATACATGGATAAAGACAGAGATGTAGATGGAATATCTCTCTCTCTCTGTCTCTCCTGACACACTGACTAAGGTGGGTTTACGGTCCCATGTGGAGTGAGGAGCCGGTCTCCTCTGGCACGCCCACCTGAAACACGGAGAGGAGAACACACCTGCAGCCAGTCACCCTCCTAAGAGACTGCAGGAGAACTGGGCATGACATTCTCTCTCTTTCCTTGCATCTTGTCTGTCTGTGTTACGTTTCATATATTGGCTGGCAAACTATAGCTACGCTCAAGTAGTTTCTCTAAAAGCAATCACAAGAAATAACTCTTGTGTATTTCAAAACAAAGAAACAGGTAAATTATCATGTATTTGGCCTTTACATTATCCATTTTTTCCCCCTGTTTGACCGTCACATCCAACCCTGAAGTGATCACAAAGTCTCTGAGGAGGTCATAAAAACAAAAAGACGACACATTACTAAGTCAATAAGTTATTCATATATGTATGAAAATGTGCAGGCAATAATTCAAACATTCAAAAACAATACTCACTACCATCCACATCGAGATGAGTTCCTCTTCTCCACTGGATCAGGCCTCAATTTTCACATTAGTCCTGAATTTTAAGAGTTCATGGTGTTAGTTTGAATCCACAGCATCCTACAGTATAACCAGAAGACAATTGTACCACTGAGACAAAACAATACGGTTAACAGTACTTTCATCTCTCATTTTAAACATTAAAGTCAAGTTAAATAGCTTTAAACATGATCTTTCTCTTCAGCCCAGCAGAGTTGCTCAACGACAATTTGAAATTTACACTGACACCGTTAGAATTTCACAAAGTGATTTATATCTCAAGTTTAATCACTGTACAACCTCATCACAGCCTCGTCTCGCCAGCCGTTTGGATCCACAAGCTACGAAAACGTCGTGAAAAATGTTCAAGTAAGCGTGATTTTGAAATATCAACCTCATAATAACATTTTAAACAATGATATTCTCACCTAAAACACTCTTAAAACTACACCCTGTTAAACAATTACACTAATATTTCAGATTTTTTTGCTCAGATTTTTGTGCTTTTTCCTCTGCTGTTTCCCGAGACACTCTTGCCAAATGCATTCTTGGTAGTTTGTCCTCCCAAGCCTACACGGGTCTGGTGTCGATGCATCCTTGATAAAGTAGGCCGATCGAGGACACATCCGGGTGTTCGATTCGTCCTCAGTGAGAAATGTTCTAAGAATTGGAACAGTACTTGGTTCTCCCACTGATGATGTTTCACGGGTACATGAGAACACAAATATGGACGAGTATGGGAACTGGAAAACAGCCAGTAAGAGAGCTTTTGTCTGGACAGTGAAGCTAGCCTGAGAGCTATTGTGTTTGTGTAGGAATCTCCGTTCCTTCACCTTAGCCACCATAAATTCCAGGCGGGCTCCAAAGCCACTCCAATCTCTGTGTGAAGGAAATGGGAATCAGAACCGTACATTCATCTCACCAGAACTTTCCTCCTCTTCCTTCTCTCTCTTCAGTAACTGCAACATTGCACGGGTACCCCTGTCCATTTCCTGCGCCCCGTCGCCGCTCTGTGACCAAGATTAGATAAGAACGCTCCCACACACAATCACACGTAGCAACCAAAATGCAACATTTTGCCATAGGATATCTCCGTACAGCCTCCAGAGATTAACTGCATTTTCTGACATCCTGTTAAAACTTGGACATCTCTATACTGGGCCGACTCAGCCACTCAGTATCGCCACGTGACCCCAGGAAGCGTCTTCCCGTGGCAAATTCCAGCTCTGCATTAAACATATCCGCCATCTTGGTTCTGTGAGACCCCCCTGCGCAAGCGCGAGCGTCAGGTGTCTTGTATCTGGTTGCTTAGCAATTGCCACGCTCACACCACAGCCACCATGTTGGATGAGGATCTCCGACTCATCCATCACCCGCTGGACATGTTTATGACACACACACACACCCTGCGTCTCCATTCACACTACACACACACACACACACACCATGGGGCATTAGAATCAGGAGGAAACATGAACATGAATAATTGCAGTATTGTGAGTCAATCTTTTTAAATTCATTCACACAACAACAAGAAAAACATCTTGTTATCTTTACTGTTTCATTGAGTATTTCAAAACTCCAAATACTGCCAGACAACCACAGATGGATAGAATGAAAATATCAAAAGACAAAATGAAGTTCACTTTACCTACAGTTAAAAAAAAAAAGTTTGAACAAAGAAAAGGGAGAGGGAATGGTTATACCAAATCCTAATAAGCAGGAGAGTGCAGCCAGCTTGCAATGCAGCAGTTATAAATGTATGTGTTAAAAATGTGTTTTGATGATGTGTTTGATTAAGAGATGTAAACTTGTGATAAAGGTTAATGAAACAGAAGTTGGTAATGGGGTAATAATTGAAATGGTTAAGAAAGGTGTTTTTATCTTAGAGATAGTAGAAGTATTACTGGAAAAACTGAAATTTTGTGAACGGTAGAGAAGTCGTTGCAACGACGATCACAATAATTTTTAAGTTTCCCAGTAAAGATGCCTGTTAGAAGTCACGTACACCTATGTAAAAATGTTAGGCAATATTCATGACCTTGAGTGTGCTTATCTCCTCTCCTCCACAGCAGTAAGTGTTGGCAAGTTTCGACAACCACAAAGGAAGTGTTATGTACAGAGCCACAGCAGCATGTGAACCGGACATGTCTCCCCTCTGTCTCACCGAACAATGTGGAAGATGCGGTCTTCTTTCTCGCAGGCCTGCTTAAGTACAAAATTAGTTATGTTTACTTATATACACTTTGATGTACTTAAGTAATGCATTATTATAAGTATAAATCTATTTACATTTTTGCTGCATGTTGTTGCCCTTGTCCAAGCTTTAATAAAGCATATCATCATGCAATTAAAGTACTAAATTGTGGACAATCCTGATTTCCCGTGTTCTCAAATAGATTTAAAGGTTTACAACTTACAGGTTGCTCCAGCTAAGTACAAGTAAATAAAACTAGGGATACATGATCCACATTTTTCACTTCCGATCCGATTCTGATACCTGAATTTGATACTATTCCCATACCAGAGCTCTGTTTGTTTTAATATTATTGTTATCATTATTGTTGATTTTATGATGACGCTGTAATAAACTCCTCCATTATTTAGCAATGCAGCACAAACAGCAATATTTCCAGCTATAACACAGTACGAACAATTGGAACTATTTTCAGGGAGTTTTTCATGGAGTAGGGCGCAGCTTGTGGGAGGTGTGAATTGCCTGCTGACAGCATGAAGAAGTATGCTCAGTGCTGTTGTCATCAGTGAGCTGGAATTTTAAAACAGTGATTCCTGGTTGCAGAGAGGCCGCCTCGCTGCACAACAACTTTGCAAACATTGCAGGTTGCTGTGTTGCTTCGCAGTGTTTTGAGTGTAAAATACATCCAAACAGCCGACACGTTATTATGAAAAGTTGCATAGCCACATGCCGCTATGCTAACCTGCTCGCTGACTGCAAACTGTGGAATGGATTTCCTGAATCATTACTCCGTCTCGCATTGAGACCCCAAGTGCTCCCAAGTGCTCGTCGCATACAGAGAAAAGCAGTCGTGAACCAGGGTGTCTGGTATGTCGGCGTGACACCTGGGCTGCTGTGCTGGGTCAAATAACCAGATAAAGAGAGGGCATGACCCTGGGATGAAGACTAAGTGTTCAAAGCAAATCTCCTCACCTGCCAGCTTAATCAGACACCTAGAAGATTTTCCTCTTTATATTAAACCGCAGGACCCTTTAAACCAAAAGCTGGTAAAGTATAATTTTGGGTTTGCTAATCTGTGTGTAAATTGACCCAAGCCCCACAAACTGACCCTGGATCAAACAGGGGGTATTAACACTTCACCACAGCAGGTGAAGTGTTAAGCTCTACAACGCAGTGCAGCTAAATAAAAAACAGTAACTCGGGGAGGCCGTCATTAATTCCTGATCCCAAATGAACAGCCATCAATTTTAATCTGCATTGTTTTCCTTTAAGTTCTTCATCCTGAATCACTAAGCTACAATGTGAAAGGATTTTGTTTAAAAGTAAATATATGGTATGTTTATAACATAACAGCCAATTTCCTATAGTAAAAGAGCCATTACTGACCCCTGGTGACAAAAGTGAGTATCGGCCTAGAAATACCTAAACAAAAGCAAGTGAAGTTTTCCTGTGAAATCATGCCTTTTAAATTATATTAATCAGAACAACCATAATGGGGGACCAAACTAATGAAATGTACTACCCAGGGTGCCACACACACCCTGTAGGATGTTTTGAACCCAGCACCATGTAACATGTAGGATCTTCTTGTTTTTTATTATTGATATGTTTATGGTTAAATGTAACTGAACCTGATCGTTTAGGATGGTGCTACAAGGCAACAGACTCTAAAAAACACTCATGTACAGAAATTTTCTATTAAAAGTCTCTTTATTACAGTAAAACATATTTGTTGATGCAACAAATGACCACAAAACAAATTATCAGTTAGATGACATAATTTTGCTGACATTCACATTCACATCAAATAAATAGTCCTAATCAAATAAATAGTTCATGCAATAATAAATAATTCACATATTTTCTTTTCAAACTGAAATTTCCTTAAAATGCAAACACAAATATATTTTCAGCCCCAGTAAAGAGACTCAACACTATAAAAACAATTTCCCATCACTCAGATATCAGCTTGACTTCAGCTTCTGTGTTTCCCAGTGTCTCAGTCTTCTCTGAGATAAGCCTCATGGATCTCGTGCTCCTCGCCGTTTTCTCTGAAAGCGGCATATTCCGCCATCCTCTGGATCTCTTCAACCTTTGTCTCCGCTAGC
>OMNM01035288.1:0-10276 GCA_900302745.1 Parablennius parvicornis | reverse complement strand
GTTAAAAGTTAAGATAGCGTGATAATAATAGATGTGGTGTTTATGCTCGCCAAATGTCGTGCAGAAAAACACAAGATGAAATGGTCTTTGTGACGAGACGACGGGACTGAGAGCCTCGACTCGCCCTGAAGGTCAATAGTCGGTCCTGCAAAGACAATAATACGTCCACGTGTCCACAGAGACCTGGCAGCGAGCGAGGGTGACACATCGGCGCACAGAGTCGCGCACAGAGCGGCAAACAAAGACATATCTGTTCACGTCACATTCCAGATTGGGTAGAGAGCCGGCCGATGTCGAGACTCTTCGCATGAGCCTCTGCTCCCCCTCCGACTCGTTTCAGCTCCTGATATCTACTGTATCAGTCCATCTGTCCACAGATGGTCATATCATTTAGTGGAAATTATCAACATCCACCATCATCATAACCCAAAGCGATGAGATTTTTTACTCGACATGCTCCAGCATTAATCAACATTAATCACAAACTGACGACAAAAAGGATCATTTGAGTGATTAATTGTTATTAATATGGTGTGAATTAAGGACAAAGGGTACAGTGTACTTGGCTATGATTTATTAGAACATGAACTAGGGGCAACACGGCTGATTTATCACTGGTGGCAGCTGGATTGTCTCATCACTCACACGATAGCATCAGTATATTTCATATTTGTAGCTTGAAGAATGTGTAAGTACGTCTTTCACGGGTGAGAAATGTTTCACTATATGTTGACGGGGACCATGTTACAAGATGTCTGGTTACATGACGTCTGATATATTGTATGAACTACAAACCTTGAATAGAGCTCATATTTTACAGGATCTCGTGCGTTTTACACTCTATTTATACTTATGGCATCATGGGCTAAATAATCCTAAAAAAAGAAACTTGTGCAGTTTGTCACTTTCGATGAAGAAAAATTCAAACCTAGGCCCAGTTTAAGTGACGTCTCAAGAGAAAACGCATCATTTTTGTTCAACGTTTTGCGTTTACATGGCAACAGCTTGAAAATGAAGTCCATTTACTCCAAAACGACAGAAACACTGAAAATGATGTAGTTAGCAGGGCAAGCCACCAGTGTGCGCTGTGGGTTGTTTTCGCAATGAAACCATACACACACATGCACAGAGAACAATACGTTATAAACATTAACAATGTGAGTACAAGGACATTCGTACAGACAGATGACCAAGTTAGATTGCTACTATTGGTCCCATTCGTATGCACTGTAGCTCCATTTCAGAAAAGTTGCATTCAAATCTGTCATTTCCGTATTTTCGAAAAGTTCAAACTAGAGAGACGTTTTCAAAAACAATAATATCGTTGTGTACACTGACACCCAAAAACACAACAAAATTTTTTAATTTCCACTTAAAAACGTCATGTAAACAGTCACTTACTCCTTGGAGATTTTGAGAACAATGTACACATTTACCTTCTGGATTTTTGAACAATACAGATAACAAACACATTCTTTTTCAGATCAGATTAATGCCTTGTTTTTCTTTTAATTATAAAATACTCACCATCAGAAGGACAAAATGTTACTAAGTTACTTAAGAAACTGAAGTTAACTTGAATTAAAGCTGAAAGAGAACTTTTAGCTTTCAGATGAAATAACTTTCCCTCTGGCAGACAGACACCTTTAGACCTTTTTTAAAGTGGCTCTCAAGTGGGGAATTTGAGACTCCAGTCTTGGAGGGTGACTATTCAGAGCTTTTCGACATTATTGGACCAGCATGCTAATTTAGGGGCCTTTCACATTCGGATAGCGCGGGACTCGGTTCACTTGGGAGGGAGGGGAGCCGAGAATTTTCACACCTTCATTTGGCTCAGGAGTTGTTCTCATTCTCTTTTCAGACCAAACCACTTGGAAAATGTCACGTGATTAAAACAGCTGCTGATTTGGGGGAACTGTCTCCTGAAACAAACAATGACGAGAGAGAAAGTAAAGACGAATCATGGCTCATTGATTGGTCCGACCCGAAACCGCAAATCCTGCCGCTTTTGTCCGTGGGAGGCTAGGCCTGTTAGCTCGTGGCTAATGGGTAGCCACCAACAACGGCGATATATCATCTTCAGAGCAGATATCAATATGCGCCTTTTTCGCTACTTCTCGCTCACTTATCCACATCAGGCCATTTTCCAACTTTTTCTTTCTTCGTCTAATTCTTCTGATTCACACGGTTAGCTTTGTTTGTTTACAACCCATAATGCATTGCGTACTACATCACATCCTCTCACCCCGCCCACTAGAAAGATAATTTGTAAAGGAACCGAGACCAAGGTTTTCAAAGGGAGTTCGTGGACCTTTTCTCGTCACCCAAAACGGTTTTTCCCCAAAAAAGAACTCCGGTCCGGACCAAACAAGAGAATGTGACCACGTCCTTAAAAACCACCAGGTCAAAAGAAATGCCACATTGCCCTGCTTCCACCTTTAAACATTCTTCTTGATAAAATCTAACTGGACTAAGCATGGAACTTATTCAGAGAATAATAGTCTTGATAGTCAAATGTCTAAAAGAACCAGTCGTCACATATATTCATCGACTGACAGCTACTTTGTTGAAAGACATGCAGGTTTATTAAACTGCCAATCTCTCATCCAAGTTGTTTTTTTGATTCCACCACAAAGAGAAAGCAAGATGTGGTTTGTAATGGCGGTTAAATGCATTTACAATGACTTGTTGCCAGGCAAACCACCTTGTTGGCTTCGTCAAGAATTCTGGAAGCGGAAACGGTGGCAGGAGAATCTGTCAGTTTTAATGAACCAATTTCTTGATCTACTTTGGTTTAAATTGTAAATAAAATCTCGAGAACATTCCCAGACGACTCAACAAACTGTTTCAAGAAGCATCTTTTTATAGATATACCGTAGCCTAAATGCTACTCAAGCCTCCTCAAGTTTCTCCTATTCATACCGGCCTCCACTCAAGTAAGACATACATACAGTATCCCTGCACAGATGTAGAACACACATGCAAGCCTGATTTTTCCACCAAGGTGTTATGCATGGCCTGTCAACCGCTAATAAAGTGCACACGTATACACACACACACACAGCGGCAGAAGCGCACACTCCCCGCTGTGACGTCGGTTGGGTTCATGAGCTTTCAAAGTGATGCAACACGATCCAGCGCACCGTTTCCCTGGCAGACGGAGCAGCACTCCGGAGCGAGGACGTGCACCTGCCGTCCCCCAGCGACGGCGCTCGACAACAGACCCGCCGAACGTCACCCAAAACCTCGGACAGCGCCCGCACTCGCAGAGTAACTGGACACGGGATTATGTTCAACGGGCTCAGATTGCTAATAAAATTCTTGCACAGTAGTCGAATTCTGGACGTTCTTCGGAGGCTGTCAAAAGAAGTTACCCTGATAATGTTTGCACACGCCGACAAGAAGATTCAGATTTCCTACTTTGTAAATATTTAGGCTGAAGAGACTAAAATAAGTCGCTTTTTCCTCCGTCTGCACGGAGGCGCATTTTCAAAATGTTTTCAGTCGCTCCAAGCAACGCTGTTGTGCAAACGATCTCCCAAAATGCACGAAAGGTTTCGCGTTTTCACTTGAAATGACACTAGACTATAGAAAAAGACTAAAATGTATGTGAATTTAATTATGGCACGGATCAAGATATGAAAGAATAATCAATTTTCAAGTTAATACAACTTCACCTCTTTTTCATTTCATGCAGTCTAAAAACACAAATCCTGCCAGGAGACGATGCCGGGCTACCTTAGGGTGCAAAACTGTATCACAAGCAACTTTTTTTTTTTGTTTCCCCAAATGTTTTTATGCGTTACCAAGGTACACACTGCAACATGTGAACAAAGTAATTTGGGGCTATTTCAACAGAAAACTGCTCTACAATGAAACTTTACAGTAAACACACCCCAAACTGACTCACAGCAGAACTGATTTTTGTAACTACAGTATTACAGTTGGTGTTGGACTGTGTGGTGAAACTGGTGTAACAGTAGAAAAGCCACGCATGCGCAGGGAGAACATGCAAACAGAGCCGGACCTCGAAGCGGGGAAATTCTCCCAACAGTCTAAAATGGTTTGAAGTTTGTTGGTAGTTTGATTCCAGTCGAGGGAGTTGAAGTTCACTGACATCCATCAGCCGGTGAGCAACGCTTTGTTTGCTCCTCCTGCTCCTGTGCAGGTTCTGTCAATATGTTTAAGTGAGTTTTTTTACACAGGGAACACTCAAATGTGCACAGATCTGAAGTGATACTCACAACTGGATTATTGACAAAATGAGTCTCGATTTGAAATAACAGGAGCCGTCACGTCTCACAAAATAATCCAAATGGAGATTTGAATCTTGAGGTTCATTTATAATTTGTTTTGATCTTTTATGGGCGTGATGAAACGAGGCGCAAGAGGAAAACTGAGCGAATCCTTGTGCTCTGAGGAGCGCTGATGTTGCAACCTGCGCGTTTTATCTCTCGGCTTAGTGTTAACATGTCTGTGTGGGTTCATTTCGGTCAAACATGGCAACAGGGTTTGTTGTGGAGTTACAGAGGAACTTAACTCGCCCAGTTCACCCACCAGAGGCTGAGAGGACCACATCCTTTACTGATCACAGTTTGCTGGATTTTAACGTAGCAATGTCGTCCGAGCAGGAAATCGTCACGCCGGACTGCATTTGAGGCACAGTCTGAAAGTGTGAAGCTTAATAGGTCACAGCAAGACGAAACGCCTTGAAGCTCGCTGCGTTACTACACTCAAAACAAAGCGGCAAGAAAAATGATCCTGTGTGAAAAAACCCCGTGAACAAACACAAAGCAGAAATGCCGCCTTTGTCTCGCTGAGGCATGTGATGTGACGGCCAGATTTAAAAACGCCCCAGTGTTCTTGAAGTTTCCTTGAAATGAGCGTTGGGGCAATCGATGTAAAGCTTGATCTAAAAATACGTCCGCGCCAGACATCACGAAGTATCATGAGGTTTATCACTAGTCACTATTGATTCTATATGGCTCTTTTTATGCTCTAGATTAAATCTTTTTCAGTTCCCGAGTGTAGCAATCATTGTTCATCTACGTTCTCTGAGATTATCTCTATTGGTTTTTTTTTTTTCCTGGTTTGGCCTTTTGCAGATGAAGCTGTGAGAATCATTGTCCCATAAACTATCCGTTCGTCATGACAATATGCTGCGTTAAGTGAATGCCTCACACACACACACACACACTCAAAAGCCAAAACAATGAGTGAGGATTTGGGCAATATTTCAAAACGAGAAGCAATGGCGCAGAAACTGAGACGTGTTACGACGAGTTGTACACAGTAGCTAATAAAGAAACGTCACGAAAACACGATGATCCATCCACACGTCGTCATGGAACCGTGCCGCTCTGCCTGTGACACGGTGAAACGCGTGTCAATATACTGTAAATATAAATCCTCCCCTCGGTGAAAACACTAAGACTCCAACTAAAACATTCAAAGACTAAACCATCTTTAAATATCATTTGATCCTTTATGATCTATAAAATATGAGCTTTGGCGGCTTTAAAAAATGTTTTTTTTTTTTTGTAATTATTATTAAATTTGAAGCATTTGTTCAAATTGGAGTATTTCTAACTACAAAGTTGGTTAAAAGCTCACGAAAACTACTTTATAGTGGGGTCCAATACAGCGCGATTGGACAATAAATATGCCGATCAGCTCTTGGACTTGCTTTCCTTTAAAGTGATTTTAATAGAAAAACAAAAATGTGCTGATATCAGACATCGCTGGACATTCTCAACAGCATCTTTAAAGACGTCATAACAAAAGAAACGCCAGTAACGGTCACCATGCATTCATGTCAATCCACGGTTTGCTGATTTTTATTGAGGTCAACGGCAAGACTGCGTGAAATTCTTTCGAAATGCTCCAAAAACAGAGGCTCCATTTCGTGGATGGCGACACGTCTTAACGTACGTGGGCGACATAGCGATCAACACGCATCGCAAACGGGAGGGCGATCAAACATTCAGCTTAAATAATGATCACTTTTAATTACGACTCTGATGTATTTTGGAAAATGTTAAGGGAATTGTTCCATTAAAGCGATGCAAAAAAAAAAAATACAGACTCTCCTGCTCTACCTCACCCACGTGTTTTCTAAAGCACCATCTGAACACAACAGGAAAAAAAAAAAAGAAGTGTATTCAGATGGACAGTCCTCGGCACACTCGACCAACCTTCGTACGATCCGAACCCTGTGTTTTATAATCTCTACGCCTACTCCTGACTGAGTCACTCCAGCTTCTCCTAATCCCAACCGCAACACGCTAAATCAAAAGAAAAGAATCCACATTACATAACTAGGAGAAGGAGACGAAGAGTCATATCTTTTAAATTACATTTGAGGTATCAAACTGATGTGGTGACAGGAGACTCTGTTAAGTTATGAAACCTGTCTCCTCCCGAAGCCCAAAGAAGAAGCTGGAAAATCCTCAGTGATGAGCGACAGCCAAAAACAACTCGGGCTTTAGGGGAGGAGAGAAACGCACGCAACTCGCTGCCCTTATAAAGACAAAAGGTGAAAACCGACGAGGGGGGCAGATCAGAACATTGCTCCCGTTCTACGCGTAGGGGCATCGGACACCCGTCCCCTTGACGTGGGCCGGGGTCCAGTTCTAGCACCGCGCCCCTCGCCGTTCTCCGGTGCAGCGTTCCCGCTCTCCATCAGGCGCCACGGCGGGGCCGAGAGGGATAACCGTTTCTCACACCAGCCGACTCCTGCCAACACACACACACACAAACAGAAAATGCAGCCGTGGTCCCGAGAGACCGCTTGTGAAAGCAAGAAGTCCGTTCGATTACCCAGAGACCCACAGGGCACAGCGGGTCGGAGCTCTCTCAGATGTCCGCCTTAACCCCCCACACAAACCTCCAGGTTCTCTCTCCACACAAAGCTGTGGTATATTGAGAAATTCATACCAAAACATAAGAATTTCACAATAAAATGAACAGAAAAATGCTTTTTTTTTTTTCACCCAAAATGACAGAATAATCAAAATATTCCAACTAATGACTTCAAATGTGACCAAAATCCATCATTTTTCAGCTTGAAATGACAGCAGAATAATGACAACAACAAAAAAAAAAAGCCACTCGGCATTTGTAATGTGTTTGTGACAATGCGTCACCGTGTGAGCAATGCCAACTTGGCCGTCTCCTCTGATGACGAACTGACAATTATCAAAGTCAAAGGACTTTTAGGCCGGCCCTGGTGCCACAGGCTGTTACTCACTGTTAGCCCTGCGGAGTAAATATTTACTGGTATGTGGTTCATCCACTCCCAGAGGTGACGGGCGAGCGATTTTTGTTCAGCTCACGCAGGAACTGACTATTAACAACATTCCTGGATGAGAAGAAGAAAGTGGCTGTGGAGGTCGAATATTGACAATGTGCGACGCTCATCAAAACAAAGTCGTCAGAAATCGATTACATTTTGAGAGTGATCTGGATAAACAATCTGAATACAAAAAAATATCAAAGATCCCGTTTTCCCCTTTACTTATCATTGAGCCGTTTTAAAAAAAAATCATATCTCTTGGAGATCATATCTGATTGACTTGTAAAAATTCACTGATCTGTAGGACGGTCATATCTAGTAGGGTGCAAAATTTCACCCGGATCGGATCCAGAATAATGTCAGGAAAATTTCTAGAATTTAACATTGGAAAACCCATTTACAAGTTTCAAAAATCATAACTCATATAATTTTGTTTTGATTCTCTTGAGATTTGACATGTATATTTGGAGGATCATTGTTCTGAATTGCGTCATATTTGTCAGGATCCGATCCAGATTTACGATATAGCGGCACTTTGAAGTTGGGAAATTTTAACATTGAAAACGCCATTTGGCGTAGGTCTGCTCTCTCTGAGTGCTTTTTGAGTTTATTTAACTGGAACACTTGAAAAATATTGTAGTTGTAACTGTCTTTTCTGATTTTAAATCTTTATTGGTCCAATTATGAGACCGAAAAGACCAAATCTCTTTTTAAAGATGGAAAGTTTAGCTTCTAGAAAAAGATTGATAACATTTTGGAGCTTCTAGCGGGTTGGTTTTGGTCCACGGGCCTCATGTTTGAAACGCCTGGTAGCAAGAAGATGTCTGAATCAGCCAAGCAGCCATCATTTCACCTATACCTCCCTCTAAATTAGGCTACAGTGTTATTCCTGACATCAGGCAGCCCAGCGAGACGTCCGGAAATCCGGCTCACCTCCACGCTCTCGTTGACTTCTATCCCCCCGTCGTTGTCGTCGTCCAGCTGCTTGTGGATGTGCCGCAGCGCCTCCAGGCTGAAGCGGTCGGCGTCGCCCATGCACGGCGGCATCACAATGAGACACGGGTCTGCGATGGGGCAAAGAGACGGGAGAAGTAGGTGAGCGATGAAAGGGTCGGGAAGAGGTCACGGCACAAATTTGTACGACGAACACGTTTTCCAGTTAGTGCGAGCGAGCAGCAAACAGTTCACAGAAACTCTGGTTTTCTGAACAGAGTACCGAGAAGCCAGGTGGAGGCTGCACCTGTGGGGATTTGTATCTGCCTGAAGGCTTTTAGGCACCGAGGTGTTGTTGTTTTTTTTGTTTTTTTTTTCTTCTTTTTGTTAGTTTGTTTTAGCTGTGGTCATGAGTACTTCCGTGGAGAAAGACAACAGATACCTTTCTTTTCCTGAGCCTTTCCAATGTCAATAAACACACCAGCCAATTAGGTTTGTATGGACAGCGGAGTGTGTGAACGTGCCGTGTCATATCAAGTGTTTTCTCTGTACCGAGAGAAAACTCTCCCTGCACAAGGTCAACACGCACACTCCACACAGAAAGGCCTCCGAACCTGAACTCCAACCAGGGATATTCCCTCTTTGAGGTCCAGGGCTGTCAAACATTTTCAATTCAGGGGACACATGCAGCCAAATTTCATCCTGAGTGAGCCGGAATGATAATATAATGCATTAATAACCTTAAAATTTTAAGTATGTGTGATGAAAATGTCTATATTTTGACAAGAACAAAACAATTATTACTGAAAAACGACAACAATCTCAACCTAAAGTCAATTTTAATGAAACTTTCTGGTACAAAAATACAGTGAAATGTCCAAAAAAAAAAAAAAAAACTTCTATAGCTTTTCAGGTATGCATAACTGGTTTTTGACAATAGTTTAGATGGAAAACTCTCACCAGCAGCAACTTTAAAAAAAAACAAAAACTTTTGAGTCCTTATCAAAGCGCATGTCAACTCAACTTCTCCTTGTGATTCATTAAAGAACTGCCTACAAGCTGCATGTGCGGATGACAACTGCAGAAACAAAACGTCCAAAACACAATGAACACACCACACAAACTACCTCGAGTTTTGTCGCATTTAAAACAGCCAGTGACTCAACACAAACTTGTTTGATTTGTTTGGAAGTGACACGTATTCAACAGGAACCTCTAACAGCCGTGAGGTTTTGAATGCTTGTGGCTTTCGGAGTGAGCGATTAAAGACAACAGAGAAAAGAGTGTCTGATGGTGTTTTTTTTTTTTTTATTTCTCTTCTTGTCATGAGGACGGAGGACGTTTCATCCTTTCTGCTCTTCTTAGAGACTGTTTGTCTTAACTAAAGCTCCTTTTGGGGCCACGCCTGTCCTCCAGGTATTTTATTTTTTTTTTTTTAACTATAAGCAAGGCAAGAATGCATTCCACAGCAGGAAGTACAAGTTCACCTTTTACTTGACTATATATGTCTGCGAGTTTGAAATTCCAACAAATCCAAATGCAGCACTTCCTGCGAACACCTGCAACTAGAACTTGACAGTTGATATCGGTGATGCTGCCTTGAAAGGTAGCACCTGGTTATCAAACTGCCCCTCAGAGCCACGCTGTCAGGCCCAGTTTGTAAAAACACGGCGTGATGCAACAGCGAGAGGAGGAGTATCTTGCACCAGACGGTTTCATTAAAAATGGCCTGGTGTAGAGATTGTAGTCATTTTCTGTCGTGTTTGCTTGGTTTTCAGGAAAAGACGGACATTGTTTTTGACACCCCCCCGCCCTAAAAGAACAATAAAAGAGCTACAATGCTAGATAATAAAAACCAGGTCATATTCAAAGTACTTCTTTAATGTTTGAATGTCGTATTTTTTTTTTGGCAGAGGGGCCTCTAGTGAAGAGACAGTCGGTATCAGTAATCCTGACAACATATGAAGAGGCTCAGACCTCCTGCTGGACTGTCGTGCGCTGCTGCCACTCCCGCAGCGTCCCCGGGCGTCCCCCCTCTTGTTTTCATTC
>OMNM01035279.1:0-19106 GCA_900302745.1 Parablennius parvicornis | reverse complement strand
AAATAATAATAAGAAGAAGAATAAGAATAAGAATAAGAATAAGAATAAGAATAAGAATAAGAATAAGAATAAGAATAAGAATAAGAATAAGAATAAGAATAAGAATAAGAATAAGAATAAGAATAATAAGAATAATAAGTCCCTTCAAGTCAACGTTATAAACTTTATGTTTGTGAGACTGTTTCTCCGTTGTAACAATGCTTCTATGCATTAAATCTTTATCAGGGGGCCTCTTCATTTCCTTTTAAAAGTTGCTACATTGGTAAGGAAAACACATTTCTTGGATGAGCAGCAAAGCTGAATGTGTTTGCTGATTCTTTTCCAACGCAATTCTTGTCATGAGGTTAAATTTAATTATCTGGACACATACATTGGAGCATTCAGAACATTGGACAAATGTTAAAAACAAAGAATGTGCTTTGATAATATGATGATATGTTGAATCAATATATTTGATTAGAATCTTCTAGTTTTTAGGTGATTTGTACTATTCAACGCAAACTCATAGATTGGGATTTCAATCATGTATTTCATTCATGTATAGTGAGTTTTAATACAAAAATAACCATAACCTTAACTTATAATTAAGATCACATTATCATGTGTGTATTACATGCGATTGTGTAAAAAAAGCATGTCAACAACTTGTTTCGAATAATGTGCTCCGTAGCACATGACGACTTTTCAATCACCCCACCAGCTGATTTTAATTTCTTCTTCAATCAGTGAAATCAGCTGATAAATCTGGCAACCCGCCTCCCGATCTCCTTTATAAACAAATGCGGTTTCACTTATTTTCATTGGGGTGCTTTTACATTCAATTCCCGGATTAGACTGCCGAGTCAGAGTGGAGAGCGCTGGCTTGACGGGGAGATGATTTGCCCTTAATGGTGCTTTATCTGAGCGCGTGTTTCGTTTCAAACAGTCACAAAATTAAAGTGAGCTCTCTGAGATGTTCCTGTAAATTCACGGTGAGGATGAAGGCACAGGCAGGGAAGCTCTCCCTCCTCTTCGGTCCCTCTCTCTCCCTCCACTCCCCCCTCGCTCATTCCCAGGCTCTGAATGTGGGTGTCCCGCCGGGAATTCAAGTAGCACATCGGGTCAGCCACTCAATACCCCCTGTTTAAAGGGATTCATTGCAGACTAATTGGGATAACATGGCTGGAAATGTTGACCTTGGTATTTCTAAACAAGGTTTCAATTAACTTGTAATAAGGCCAAGCAGACCAGCCTGAGACGGATCCTCCACCAGCGGGAGGAAATGCAAAACATGCCCCAGTTGATGGTTGGCTTTTCTTAACTTTGATTAATCACTCCAAGGGAAAGCAAGTGGGGCTGGTAAAATAATTAGCAGGAAAAACACCCTGCTCTTGCAGCGGTAGCATTGAGAATCAGGGTTGAGTTACTAGAAAATACATCAAAATGTCTTCTCTTGGTCTTTTGAATCCAAATAAGTGCTTTTTTGCACTTGCAGAATTTAAAATAAATGTAAATGAAAGACTACACTTTAAGCTTCTCGCTCACTCTTGCAGGCCTGCCGAGTTTACAAGGCTTCAGTTTTTTCATGCTTCCTTTTGCATATTGAAATCATGTTCATTTGATGTGGCAGACCAAAGAATGTCCATTGTCTTTTTATGTCTTAGCAATGTTTCTCTGAAGATCGTTTTCCACTGAGGATAACCTTAGTCCAACCTCTAATCTGATTCTTTGCATAGCCGAGTGGAGTATTCCCCCATCTCTGTGTAACACAATCAGAGAAAATACAGCTGTTGCCCTCTGTTGTCCAAGGTGTGACTGTAATCGAGTACAGTTCAAATACATGCAGATACGTACGTTCGCTCTGTTTTTAATAATGATGTGCCTCTAACAATCTGCCATTAATTTTTTTAAACAAAAGCCTCCTTAAACCACATGCAAAACTGGGCCCGTACTTACAGAACTGATACTTTGAGGAAGTTTATTATTTCACGTTATATTGTGTTTGGGCTCTTAGATGTCGGTGCCAGTAGCCCTGATCCAGCCGGCCTAAACCCGGGCCTGCCAGAGTTTTAGATTTGGTACAGGAACTGAGCTGAGCCACCTGATGAGAGACAGAGTGGAGCTCTTGGCTGAAGATGGAGCTCTTTTCTCGCTGCTGACTCAGCGCGTCTTCCTCCGTGCATCAGGTCGTCCGCAGCCACAGGACACTAGCTGTCCTGCATCCAATTATCATTAATTTGAAAAGTAACAGGGGGGTGTGCCTCCACCGGGCCTGACAGGAAGACACCACAGCCAGTGGAGTGGAAGAGATGGACTAGGCAGATTAAACCCAAAACTCAGTGAAATGCTTCCTCCCTTTCATGTTGCTGTGGTATCATCAGGTTGACAGTTTTGTGTGTTTGGCTTTCTCTTCGTCTTCCTCTTCTTCATCCATTTAGCCTTCCTCCTCTTCAACTTCCTCCCTAATTCTTCGTTCCCGTTATTTTGAATGATCACGAGTCCAAAGAATGTCTTTCTGCAAGTGTTTAACGCGCTCGTCTTTGAAGCGCAGTCCAAGTGGCTGCTTTTGTCTGCGCTTTGTTGTTTCTAAATGCTAGCTGTATTAAATCACCTCTCAGTCCCCGGCCTGCGTGCTTCATCTTCTCCAAAACCCCATCTACATTCTCCAGGAGGAAGTCCTGCTCTGCACTTCTGAGGCTGGCGAGGGACTTGGGATGTTTACACAGCTTTTTAATGCACTTTTAATAGAACCGTGACACTTTCACTGCTTTTGGAGCATTCCCCACAACCCCTGCATATATCATCGCGGTGGAGAAAGGAGCAGACTGAAAGAGCGCGGCGAGCTTCTTTGTCACTTCTAATAACTGGTAGCGTACTCCCTCCTTCTTTTCTCCTGTTTAATTTAAGCTTAAAACACATGCAGCACGAGCGCAAGACGATAAAAAAAGAACTTTGATGTCTGATACTCGGTGGAAATGTGCAAATTAGGGAGGGGAATTCCAGCTTTACACATGAATCTTGAGTTGGATTCAAAGAGTCAAAGAGTTAAAATGGGAAGTGATTCAGACCCAACGATACATGTGCGTCATATACAAAAATGTCCCTTGCACGAAACTCGTATCCCGGCCGCAGTTTAACAGCTCAATTAACCGCGCATTTAGTTAGAGCACAGTGGCCCATGTTTACTTTTTATTCCCAAACATTTGCATTTGATTCTTTTTACAGACACTCTTATAAGAGACTGTGAAATGATGGAACGACTACAGAGGACGTGCACTAAACCGGGCAAAGGAAACACACCTTTCTTTTACAGCTAGGACATAAACAGTAGTTTATGGTGGGAGATTTACTGTCATGTTGCATAAGTGGGCAGGCCCCCTTTTGAAAGGAGGTTAAGCGTTGGCTGAGGCTCTTATGAAATGTCAAGATCATTTAGTCCTAAACATGAATGAATTGGGTGCAGGGGTAAAGGTGCTAGGAGGCAATGATCAACAAGGATTAGCAACTTCCACATTTTCGTGTTGGTTTTTTTTCCGCATGTCGATTTTTCACCAGATATCAGAGGAAAAATGACAAGCATCATGAATTAATGTGGTGATTTCCACCACCCATTCAACACATCTTGATTGTTATGGATGAAAAACAAGAACAGTGCCATAGATAACTACCTGGACTTAAAAGAGAGGCCCCCCCCTTCCATGACTCCAACTGCCAGTGGACTGAGGAAAGATGAGCTTTCCTTATCAGCTCCCTCAGCACGCAGCCTTCACCTCTGCCTTATACCGACTGGTATCTGCCTTTTGTCAAATAGCTACCCTAATTTTATGACTTTACCACCCTTTGTGTGCGTCTCTTCACCTGTGATAGTGTTCAAAGGTGCATCCACCCAAAGATAACAGTTTACAGTAGTTAATTGGTGATTAAACGACAAGATGTCCTTGTAAAATGTCGCTACCAGTGTTGTGGCATTCTTAAAAAAAACTTTTTAAAGATGTAAAGAAATTCATTGGGTTTTAAAGGGAAACTTTGTTTATCTTAGGGGTGTTTATAGGCTTGCTGGCGCTGATACAAATCCTGTAAAAGCAGCTGACATGACATGATATACTGGACCTCTTTTCAGAGCAAGGCGCCAATGAACAGGAATGTTTTCTTCTATTAAATTCTCAAAAGAGCAGATTAACCATATTTAGGCTCCACACTGTGAATGAACAGGAGCCCCTTTATGAATATTTTTTTGTTTTAATCGATAAAATGTGCTGTATTTTGCTTTTAGTTATCTTTGCAAAACATGCAGTTTGTGCTCTAATGTGGTTGTGACCATAGTGTATTATCATACAACATTATATTGAACAATATGACACCATGTAGGCTATCAAAATGTGTAGTACTGCACTATATTCTATTGTTCTGCATTATAAATGGACTTCACTTACATCCAGAAGTGGAACTTAATAAATCATTTGTGCCCCGTTACTGTACTTAACTGGATCTTTCAGGTATTTGCATTTTTCGGAGGACTTATCACTTTTCCTCCCTACGTCTGAAGACAAATATCTGTACTTTGTCCTCCTTATATGTTTCAGACTGGGTTGTATTAACCTCCATGGACGATGATTCACAGTGAGAGGATCAAAGCAGCCAGAGCGATCAAGTTACATAAATGATTACTGAGAAACCTTTGTGGTTTTTAAAAGGCTTTTGAAGGGAATTAAGGTAACTGTTTTATATAAAATTCAACCGGATTACATGACTGTTTCCATATACATAACTACGATTCAAGTTGAGTTATGATCTGTATCATTGCTAATTAATAAGCTGGTATTTAAATTCTGACAAACACAATAACAATAGGTATTGTGTACAACTGTGCATATACTATGTGTATGTTAATATGTTTTTAAAAAGTGTACTGATGAGTTACCGTTTATGAGTACTTTTTTTAAGCTCTTATTTAAGTAAAGAAGTTGTATTAGTTGATTAACATTTTGTTTAACACACATATCTGTACCTCGTAAAGAATGTGAGAACTTGATAAATGTGTTTATTTGGAACATTTTCACTGCTTCAGCAGATTGAAAGAGCGTCACACGGTTCCTTCACCCACTCACATCTCCACGTTGATCTCCAGTAGGGCCAGTTTCAAGTTCAGTGTTTTGCTGGAGGATGAAGCTGGAGATTGAACTACCGTCCGGTAACAATTGTACCACCATATTCTGTTACAACGTACTGAATTACATTAAACCACATCATATTGCATAATATCCTATTTTCCCATATTGCCTTATCCTCTGTCATACCATATTATCTTATTGTAATATTTGGTATCACATTACATTAGATTTCAAGATGTGATTGTATTCATGTATCTTAATATATTGTGAACTAATACATTGAAATACTGTGTAACAAAAATATTATAGTTATGTATTGCAAAGATGTGGTACTTAAACCACATCGCACTAAACACTTTAAGGCTGTTTATCATAGATCTCATGCGATTGAGAAACTTTCTTTGTAGTCATTCTTTCTATATAATCTGCAACTAGTGTGACGCTTAGGCCCTGTTTACATGTCAACCTTCTGGCTTTCTGGTCAGACTTCCTCGTATGAAGGGTGATAGGTACAAGCTCTTTTTGGTCCCTAAAGGCATTTCCCTCCTGAATTTTGGGCAGACAAGGAGTCCTATCTAATTTTATTACCTTCACCAACTAATCTATGTATGTATGTATGTATGTATGTATGTATGTATGTATGTATGTATGTATGCATGTATCTACAGTATGTAGATCTGCTTCATCAGCTTCATCAGCATCATATGTGTGTGACCTGTGTGCATACAGTCACTGTTCTAAAAAATGTTGACTTTGACTGACACGATTCCCAGTCAATATTTTCTTGTATTTCACTTGTTTTGTACTGTAATGCCAACAAACAACCCTCGCAGCATTATCAAGGACGGAGCAGGAAGTAGTTTGTGCTGTTGGTTGTTGTTGGGTTTCTTCCAGGGTTGTTATTGGCGAGCATGGCTCATGCTTATAGGTACACTGCGCTTTTCTGTTTAGCATGCTCATAGTAGCTCTTAACACCGTTTTTATTCAGGTTATTGATTTTGAAAGTGATCTGATGTGAACAGTGTTATATTCTAACCTGCCTATGTACAAATATGCCCTTTGCAGTAGAGTTTACATTCAAGTCTCAAATTGTTTCTTTTTGTTCAGATTTCTTTCCCCTACAATAAAGAAAGAGCAGGTGTACCAAACCCTCAGACCTGTCCTGTTGCTGCAGCTCTCTGGTGCCCCCCAGGGGGGTCTTGCCCTGCCCCACACTGTGAGAACCACTGAGTTAGACCAACTGACCAGTTGTAGCAGAGCTGGTTAGTTAAAACTCAGTTAATAAACATAACTTTGCAAAATTGAGTGAACATAAAGATGCTGGTAAAGTAGGAAACTATTGCTGTTCCACTTAAAAAACAAAACTTAGTAATTTAATTAATTTCTGGTCTTTTAGCTGAACTCTACTGATTGGCTTGAGGTCCTATCAGTCGTCTCACTCGATCTCACTCTGTTTGGTCTTTGTCAGCAGTTCATATCAAAAAGATGACAGTGACATAACAACATGTCTGTCCACACTGCAGTGAGGGGTTGTTGTCATTTTCAGCGTCAGTCAGATTTAAAACTAAGAACAGGTTGGCCAACGTGAGCTTTGCAGCCACCAGAGCCACGGCCAGGACTCTAAACCCATGTAATTACATTTTAAGCAGCATTGGCTGGTTGAAATACCACCAGTAATTAGTTTTGTTTTTCCACTCTTCCTATAATCTTTCTCCTTTTGTGTGCGGGTTTGGACCACGAGCTTCAGAGAGAAACAGAACAAGACGGTAGGTAATGTGGAATGAATTAAAAGAAATCTGACGTAGTTGGATGTAATAATAAAGTGACCCCCACTCTGCAGCCCCTTGGCCCTCCTACACACACTTACACATGCATACACACTCAGCGAGACCACCTGAAATGTGTTTTGGCGGTTGTTTCCTTTGATTAGGAGTGTTATGGGAGTGCTGTACAAATATAAAAGCTGTCCAGACGGTTTTACGGTGTTTATTTGTGGTACCACCTGTGTTTCCATACAGAAGAATGAGCTTGTGATGGCCACGAGGAGCACGCAGTGTAAAGGAGGTACAGCCTGTGCTGTGCCGCACAGTTCCACCGGCCAGCCAAGAGCCAGAAAACATGCCTATAAAGTGCATCTTAATCTCTTCCTGCTTTGAAGAGACCAACAAATCCGTGGCTCAGAATGGCTTTTAATTTGCCAGAAATCTCTAAGGCACAGTTGTCGTCACACTTTGAGAAGGTCCCTTCAGACTGACTCACTGACTTGCTACCCCCTCCAACCCCCCCCACACACACACACACACACGCAGCTTTTTTCCTGTCCTCCTCTTTTCCTCTCTCCTCATCTCTCCCTCTCTCCCTTCTCTGTCAAATATTTATAGCTGATGGCAGATAAGATTATTCCAGCGATGGACCTCTCAGTGCCAGCTGCAGCAGACCTTTGCTCACAATAAAGCCTAAGATGCGTTCCAGCCAGAAGGGAAGATTGTTTTATTTGGAGCTCATCCTGCGCCTGCTGGGTGCAAGAAAAGCAGGATGACTTTTGACTCTCTGAGCTCTGCTCATCATCATCATCATGCTCATCATCAAGTCTTATCTCAAATTGTTGGCAATTTTCTTTCCTTTCATACTTGAGCCTTGCCGGAGGAGGTGGGCAGGGTCACTATGACCCCGAGCTGAGACTGAAAGCCGTACACAAATAATCTTGGACGTCAGTTTTCAGCTGCAGTCTGCAGGGACAGACGTGTGAAGCAGCACATTTGGCTGCGATGAATGTTCTCTTCACGCCCGCCGTCTTTAGAAGCGAATAATCTTGATGAACTGGAAAGAGCGTAAACCATCCCGCTTTGCAATAACACATTAGTTGGCTGCAGATTAGTTGAAAATAGGGCGAGCAGTAGACCGTCAAAGACCTGGGTGGCCCTCGGGACATGCTCGGGAACCACATTGGTGTACAATAAGTTGTTTGTGTGTATTTCCTGGGAGTAAATAAGTAAGATCTTCATAGTAACCATAAGCTATGCAAACTCTTGTAGTGTAATCTTTACTGCCAGAGATCTGGTGAGATACGTGTGATGAGTTGCAGGGCTGACCACGGTATATTAAAGAACATTCAAGGAAAGACAGAGTCCATAACTCAACTTGATTGCTTCACTTTTTTTTTTTTGCCTTTTGCTATTGCCTATTTACCATGTCTCTAAACATTGCTAAACGAGCTTCGTAAAACAGGAAATCTTATTATGACTTTACAGGGGAAGCTGAATGCATTTGGAAAGTTTTTGTTTCATTCCTGCACACTTGTCAGAGTGAATCCACGTTGGTGTTTTTTTTTTTTTTTTTAATGTAAGACGTGAATCAGAGTGATGAAGTGCCAGCGTTGATCCAGCTGAACACACTGCAACCTGTCATGTTCGGACGAGGAACGGCCTCCTCGCCAGTCAGTCCACCAGGGGGAAATTAATCATGTTTAATAAAATGGTGCTCCATCTGGACTTCATAGTCAAAATTGTTACAATATGTGAAAAAGCCCTCCAAAAAAAAAACATCTTCTCCATTTTATTGACCTGAAGTAACACTGGAATTTGAGTTCTAGAGCGGGCACGCTGGGGCAGATGCACGGAGAGGAAAGCTCTTTAGTGTGTACAGCACTGTCAGCATGGCTGTTACTAATCATTATCTTATATTTTTATCTCACATCGTGTTACAGCCGTCCTCAGGCAGAGTTCATGTAGATAATAAGTGTTTGCATCTGCAAGTTCAGAAGCAATATTGGCCGGCATGTGGATGTCAGTGTTGTCAGTCTTATCTAGAAACATGGATGTACACAAGCTCCATTCAATGAGGTTTGTCCTTGTTTTATTTTTTTTCCTTTTAACCTGCTGGATATCAAACTTTATGGTGGACTCAACACCAGTGGTGCCCTCTAATGGTCATTTAGTCAAGAAGAAATAAACCAGAAGTAGTGAGGCGTTATCAGAGCTACTGTCTATTGATTTCTTGGCATGACTTTGAACCTCTTTTTCACTCTGGCTTCCTGTTTGAAGTACTGCTGGAACCATATCTTCAATAGTAATATCTGCTACCTTCAGGTTTTATCAGTGTCTTTAGATTAGCCCACATGAAAGAGGACTAATAGAAATCCCAAAGGCCATTAAAGCTCTTGATGGACACCTAACAAGGCTTTTTAATTCAATTTGCCTGATAGCAAAAAAACAACAAAAAAACAAACAAAAAAAAATTCTTAGCTTTTTATTTACACTCATATGCACTTTTTGATGCAGTTTTTACATTTTAAAGTACTTTTGTTAGTTATCAAATTCAGACATCCAGACAACCTGAAGGAGATTAGGTGCAAGTAAAATACCTCTTATTCAAACTTTTGGGATTCATTTTTAGTGGATATTTTAACCTAGAAAGTAAATGTATTGAGCTCTATACTAACTTGAAAATTCCACTGATCTGAAACTTATCGACATAGATTTTTCTTGTAATGACCTGCATATAGCATGGTAAGATCTTCTGATTGAGCCTTCTCAGATCAGCTGGTAGGACTGAAAATGACCACAATGTTGCAGCAGGAGGTTTGGTGGCTCTGCTCCGCTGCTGTGAGATGCTTGAACAGTCTGAGTGGAACAAAAAGTAAAGATACAATAAAGAAAAATCTTAGAAATACTTTAGGTTGGCCTTTATCAAAATTACTTCTCATCTATTTATGTAAATGTATTAATCTATTTAAATTTGATGAAAATATACTTTTTTTACATATTATTGCTGTACAATGAAGAAAACCTTTAAAGTTTAAATGTAAATGTTATGATTGCGCTAATTTACTGCTGAAATGAGATGAAACTGGACTATATGTGGCCTCTGAACTAAAATGTTTTTAACACACTGACTTAAATTACTTTTTGGGTCTATATTAGTATTTTATGGTATGTTTTCTCCTAATTTATTTTAATTTGTATTTTTTTTTATCGTACTTCATACTTGCTTATTAATTTAAGTTTGATCAGACATTTAATATCAGCACTGCGTCTCATTTGTTCTCTACCTTAATGTTATAGGTACTTTAAAGGGTATTTTATCTTTTTTAAGATAAGGTTCATGGTTTTTTTTGGGTCATTTTTATTTGATTTGTCCCTTGAAATTAATACGAATTTACTTCTATTGCAATATTTTAAGAATCAACATTTATTTACTTCTTGATTGCCCCTTTTTTTATTATTAATTTTTTGCATTTTTCATTTTGACTTCTTGACCATTTTCTTTAAATTGTATCAGTTAAAAAAATGACATCTAGGCAAAGTAAAGTTTGTTTTATTCATTTATTGAGACAAATACCAAGCATAAATAACTGGGCGATTATTGATATTTATCTATTCATTTAGTTTTTCTTTTTAATAAATATTGGAAACACATACATTTTAGAAGTTAAACTTTCACTAGACTGGGAATTAAAACTTGTACTACTCATACTAATGTGTTATAAAATACGTGCAACACATAGAATTGTCTATCATAACATGGACTTGTGTTGGACTTGTATGTGAATTCACAAAGGTCTTTTTTTTAGAATGCTTAAAAATAAATGATCGTAATTTATATCTTCACACAATATACAAATGAACTTATAATAACTTGATATAACAAAACCATTTTTAGAAAAACAAAGTGACACAGTGAAGAAAAATTTTAAGCGTACGTCAATGTGGAAAACATTCAATAAAGACTATTAAATTGAACGTCCTCCTGTAACAGAGTCTTTCTTGAGCGCTCTAGTTATTTCCCTGTTAGTAAAGACATTAGGACGCTCAACTTCCTGCTACATGTGTACTTTTCCAAACAGCTTCTGTTGCTGACCGGAGCCATCAGTTTACACTCACTGTCTGCTGTCTGTTGACTGTGTGTGTGTGTGTGTTTTTGTGTGTGTGGGCTTTGATTTACCTGCTTGTCTGCATGTGCCCACATGTAGGCGATGTGTATATACGCAATTCCCCCGATGTGTTTGTGTGTTTGTAGAAGACCTGATGACCCGCTCAGCTCATTGCATGATGGCCGTCATTAAGGCCTTTCTGAGAACGCTGTTTGAGAGCATAAAAATGAGCTGATTGTCAGCAGAGTGGAGCAGCAGATCATCTGTATAGCAGATGCCAGTGATAAGATAATGATAAGGCCACTATCTGGCCTCCACATCGCCTCCAAAGCCTCGATAGAGGCCACTGCGTATCAGCCCCGTGTCGTGTGTGTCCCCGAGACAGCACATCTAACAGATACATTAAAGCAATGAGGCCTGCAGGCAAAGAGAGTGCTGAACAAAGACGGATGACGATATAAAGTGCACCTGTTCAACCACTCTGGGATGTGGCTGAAGCTGTACAATATTGATCGTGACGCGATAAGGATGGTTGTTGTGTCAATAAACAGTCGCTCCCTCACCTTGTCTGTCGATGAGAAGAGAGTTTTTCTTCATTTACTGTGCACTCTTACAACCATCTTTCATTTTTTATTTAAAAATCAATGTTTTAAATTGACTGTACTTTTACAATAACTCTCATGTTAAGTTGTTTACTTTATGCATCTGTGTAAATATGACCGGTTGCTCTCTGTTGTATGTTGTTGTCCTTTGCCCGATCCTTACCTGTGCCATCACAGACACTCACTACGACTGCCCCGTACAAAGGTGAACTCTTTATTGGTGCCATTCTCCATCTTGAGGAAGCTGGACCTTGCTGTATAATGAAGGTATTACTTATGATTATATATTTAAATGTTTTTTTTTTTTTATCTATCTGGGTTCCTGATAGGAGGCTACCAATGTCAAAAAATCTGTTATTATCTTTCATGATAACGAAATAAGTGCTGCTTGGCTGAAAGTCTGATACCAGCAGAGCTCTACGAAAGAATATTCCTGTTTTTTTCACAATTTCAAGAAAAATAACATATAAAATCTCTTCTTTACTCAAAGGAATACATTTTTACAGCGAATGCATACATGTTCTATCTTGTATGAATTGTTATTGCATTTTTGTTTCAGAAAAGTTTTGAAAATTATGTGCATTTATATGGAAATGGCAGAAACACTGAAAACAATATATTTTTTTGTGTAAGGCCACTGCCGGGTGCTCTTGGTAGTTTTTGTATTGAAACCACACACACATGCATGCAGAGAAGAATATGCTATAAACATTAACAATGGGAGTATATGGACATTCGTATGGACAGATGACTAAATTATATTGTTATTCCAGGTGACTTTCAACTATAGAAAAGTCCCACGAGACTATGGACTGGGAGTCATGACACTGAAGGAAACATTGTTGTTATTGACCATCTACTCACACATGTGCAGAAGGACTATTTACTACGGTCGTGATGCACATTTGCAGTAGCAAGATTGAGTGTTTTTAAAAAAATCCACTTTAAGATCCTTTTTCAAAATGTTGCGTTTTCAGTGGCTCCAAGCACCATTGTTGTGTAAACTGGGGGCACAGGGAGAGTCCGTTCTCCAACCGGGGATTTTCTCACTGTGAGGCAAGAGTGCTAATCACTGCACCACCAACAGTTTCTTACCAAGACTTGAAAAACCAAACACAAATCACAAATGCTATCTCTTATAACGGTGTCCTGAATTTATGGAGCAAACTCCAGCAGACATGTGAGCTATTTTAAGAAAGAATTCAGTTTTTTCTGCTGACATTACACATGGTGCAGTCTCACATCTCACAGACAGGGATGAGCACCTCAATCTATCAGCATCAAGCGGCACTCTTAATCTCTACCATTTAACTTTTTATAGGGTGGGGCCTGGACATGGTTTGTTTTCCTCTCAGTTGTTGCGGAGTGTCAGTTCACCCCAAGTCTTCGCTGAGCCTCTGTTTGTGTTCTGGCTAGACATCGTCTATAATGAGCGCTGATTAGTTAACTTGTTTAAATGCCTTTGCTATTTCAGTCTGCGCCACTCCGCCATCCATCCATCCACCCAAACCCCGACGCTCTCTCACCCTCCCACACGGGTGACATTCTTCTGAGGTGTCTGGGCCAGAGCTGGAGACTGCTACTGGGGCAAAGGGAGTTGCGTAGCTTCTTTGTATGTGGGAAAAAGAAGCCAAAGTTTACTTCAATGATTTGATTTTTCAGCATATCAATCTCCATGCTCTTCATAAAAGCTAACGCTGTCCTCTCCTCTGTTTCTCCTCTAACTGCCCACAGATGTGAAAAAGTGGTGTTGGTGCTGTGGAGTCACCATCCTGCCCAGCCCTCCTGAAGCCACCTACACAAACTGGACCTCACCCTCACACAGCCTGTTTTTCTTTCCACTGGGGAGGTGAATAAATATGTGAGGGGCTGGGAGGGGTGGAGGGGAGTGTCATGGCCTCTTTAGTCTGGCCCTGTGATCCTAAGTGGTGTTTATTTGTCATCGTTCAGCCAGTCTTTCCCTTCAAACAGAGCGAAATCACAAATGTTGTCGACCGAAGTGGATTTCAGTGAGAATGGTCCCTGAGATGAGAGTCTATATTGAAACATGAACTGCTGCTCATCCAGATCTTTGAGACGTTTCAAGTTAGAATGCATTGTTTTTTTTAGTTTTCAGAAAAGTTTCACATTTACATGGCAACCTTTTGACAACAATGTCTGTTTACAAGGAAATGACAGAAACGTTGAAAACTAAGCAGTGTTCCTTTTGGGCCACAAGTGGGTGCTGTTGGTTGTTTTCGTAATGAAACCACACACTTTTGCATGTACAGAACAATACGCTATAAACATCAACAATTAAAGTAAATGGGCATTCTTATGTACAGACGACCAAGTTGGATTGTTGTTAAAGATGCACCAATTCAGCTTAATCAGTTTTAATACTGATCCTGATGCTGTGACTTTGAGTATTAGCCGATTATTGATTATCATTTATACCCGATACCAATTTTACCTAAACAGCTATATATCTTGACAAATAGAAAAGAAAAGCTGTACTACCACCACTCCTCAAAACATTCCATTTGCAGACATTACAAACTGCCGTCGAGATAGTTGGAGTGTTCAGTGTAAAAATCTTCCACACAGCAGATTCTGTCCTTCACTCCATAAAGTTTTGTAGCAACAGATTGAAATGAAAAGGATTGTCTCAGGTATAGGTTGCATTTTCTGATGCAGATCCAACTATTTTGATGATATTTGGCTGATAGTCGAATCAGATATCAGATCAGTGCATCCCTAATTCCTAAAACCGGAGACTCTCAGCTATCAAAACTCCCAGATCTCTGGAGAATATGGAGCTCTGGAGCTATGATGCTCTGGAGGCAAACATTGAAGTTTTTATATATCTACTATTTACTATTACGAGTAATGTGGTGTGAATGCACAGTAGCATCATATCTGCCATCTACATAGAGAAGAAGCCCTAATGTTAAAAAAAACTTGCATTTTTGCTCGTTTACACTATGACAGAGTTGGACCATTTTCAAAAAGTTCCACCTTGGGAACCTTTCTCAAAAAGATGTGTTCTCAGTGGTTTTGACAACAATTGCCTTGTAAACAAACCCCCAAAACGCAATGAAGATTTTGCATTTTCACATGAAACTGTTGTATAAACAGGCCATGAGCTTGCCACCCTTCGGCTGACGTAGTTATCGCAGTACAAGTCCACACATGCTGCTCATAGAAAGGCCAGAGAGCATCTGCAGAGAATCTGTAATAGCATCCTCAAAGTTTCCACTATCAATGGACAAGAGCGTTAAATCTGATGAATCCAATATGCAGCAGTCTGAGGTCATGTTTTCAGCATTACAGGTAGCAGAACCTTATCTTCTTGCTTTGTTCCAGGTCTACCTGGAATGTTTTTCTTGTCTTCTGAGCCGGAGCTCGGTGTGTGAGTGCTCCTCCAGCTGAGGCTCGTGATTGTGCAAAGCATAAATTGTCTATTTTGAAATCTGATGTTTGGAAGTACGTGTTGGCT
This sequence comes from Parablennius parvicornis, assembly GCA_900302745.1. Taxonomy (NCBI): domain Eukaryota; kingdom Metazoa; phylum Chordata; class Actinopteri; order Blenniiformes; family Blenniidae; genus Parablennius; species Parablennius parvicornis. Next base: position 4,064 of record OMNM01035279.1, on the reverse strand, counting down.
GGTGTAGCTCGATGGAGGTGGGGGTCCGCCTCCAGAGGAGCTTTAAGCAAGCCAAAGATAAAGACTCAGAAGTGATGGGCTCTCTGTGATGCCCTTTTGTGGGAGGAAATTTAATGGAAGTGGCTACATTGGTAGCAGATGGAGTAGTTTCCTGGATCTCAGTCACGGTAGAAATATTAGACACACACACACACAGACACACACACACGCACGCACGCACGCGCGCGCACGCACACACACACATACGGCCTCTTTAAATTTGTTCAGCAGATTTACAGTACAATAGAGATGGAGGGATGAAAATGGGAAGTGTTTATTTGCCTGGGACCTTAAACAGCACTAGGTTCATATTTTTATGCTCCTCCTGTCTTTTCCTTGTTTCTTTCTCTGCAACATTTACATTTTTCTCCTATGCCCTCTTTGCTCCTCTATTTTTCTTCCTGGCAGCTCGTTTTCAGGATTCCCACAGTGGATCTTATGGATGCAGAAGCATCAGACTGACAAATTTTGTGCAAAGTTGTTGAAGGAAGTTTCTGGTGTTGAATGAATGGAAGCTCAGAACTCGCAAATGTGTTTCTGCGTGGGAGGCTGTGTATAGATGTATATGTGTGTGAGAGTGAGGGGGTATCGGTTGTGTGTGTGGGTTGTTCAGCTGAAGGCCGACTGAGATGACGGTTATAAATTCATTCACTTTTGGAACCTGTTGATTGCATCATCAATCAGGTTTATTGATGACGTGCTTGGCTGACATACTTGAGCTTCCCAGTTCTGTAACGTAGACGCATCCTACAGAACAACTAACTGAGCACTGAACATCTGCTAACTTGTGATGAATTTGGCCACATAAAAACAACTGATACCACACGGAGATATCCATTACCCCCCCCCCGGGGCTTCTCGCTCTCTCTCAGTCTCAATTAACTCTGATGTTCAGTTCGGTCGGCCAACACACAGCGCAGCAAACCCCATCCAACGCCAGGAGCTCAAAATATACTTAAGGTTGTCATTTGAAATGTTTTAAAAATAAAATCAAATGCAAATTTGGTGTGCAGAAGGCAACAACGATGGGATTTCTGTTAAGTCACGGTAGCGATAGGCTCGGTGCATTTTCCCCCTTGTTCAAATGCCTCTGTTTTTACAGCGGGAAATGCCTCACTGCCACAGTCCAGCTCCCAGTATTTGCTGATGAAGATGATTAAGCTGCAGGAATTAATTGCAATGTTTTTAACAAATATGAAACAATGGAACAAGAACAAACAAAGACCAAGCCGAGAAGCTAATACGCTCTGACAGTTTTGCGTGGAGTTTTGTTGATATTTGAAGGGTTTTTTTTTTTTTTGTGTTTTTTTTTTTGCTGCAATGTGGAATGTGATTCCACCGTGTAAAGCCCAAAAATGCAATTTAGCCCCAGTTGATTTTGGCTAATTAAGGCAGCCTCCCGAATGTTTTGATGTGAGTCAGTGATTAGAGGGCTTTCTGGGCTTTCAGGGTTTTTTTGAAATGAAAGTCAAACAGTAGTGCCCCAGCTTTCTCTCCATAGGTATGTGAAGTGCTATTTTTTTCCACTCCTAAAAACATGCATTTCCCAGCAGAACTTTGTGCACTGCGGTTCCTGGGCTCAGATAAAAGCCCGAGTCCAGCTTGATCTATGATTTACATTAAATATTTCATTACAGCCTGTATTTCTCTCTCAATGTAGGCCAGTCATGCTGAACATGTTGTTGTTTGCTTACTGATATAAGATCCATAGTTTAGGTTAAAAGCAGCAGTGAAACATTCACACTGAAAAACACCTGCCACGTGGGTGGACATCTTCCATCAACAGTGAAACATGGCCGTTAGAGCAGGGTCAGTGTTGTGATGTATAGCATACACTTAAGGTAATTTCTTATCACATTTTAAAGGTGGGCCTCCATTTTATTGGCTGTTGCTTTCAGGCATTTGACCTACAGCCATCAGCACTTCTCTCTGAGCTTGTTATCTCTTTTTCTCTCAATCTTCCTAACTCCCCTACCTACCATTCACTCCTTCTCCTTCTTTTTTTCTCTTTTACCACCCCTCATCTCTCATTCCTTCTCCATCTTCTCGGTTGGGAATGCAAAAAGCGTAACCCCGCTGATGACCTCTTGGGAGGTCATAAATTTAGCGATGAGAGATAGCAGGAGCTCAGATAGGGAAATGAAAGGATGGTAGCTTGGTGATTCATCAAGTCCTTGGTGTTGTAAACACTTTCAGCTGCCAATAGCTTGGCTGCAAGATTGCACTAAATGTAAAAAAGGAACCCAACGCAATGGTGTGCACATCTTGTGAAACCTTATATGTCATAGAGAAGTGCAGAACTGCTGTGTGGACTGCATGGAGAATAAAAGTTGTATGATATTTAACAGCATCAGTGGAACATCTCCTGAGGACTGAAATGATCTGGCATCAGGACAACAGCATGATTAGATATTAAAAAAAGAGCATGCCAGAGAGGTTGGACCTCTTACAAGAAGATTAGGAGACCACTTCAGTCTGGGCTGGCAAATGATGCAACCATTCCACAGTGACATTTCTGATACAAATCACACATCATCGCACGAAACTTGGGGATGTTCTCATGTTATCATATCTATCGATAACATTAGGTGATTGTACTCTTCAGGCCTCAAGGCCTCAAAAACAGGTATGACCATTTTCTGTGAACAGAGTTCATCTGTGAATATATAGAGGTGTGCACAGTATGTAAACCTGCGAACAAGATACAAAGGTGCTGTTGTCTTATCAGGATTAGAGCTCAACTGAGAGGCAGTTGTAAATGACAAAATGTGTTAAATCTGTTAAGTTGTGTCTTCTTGACTAAAGCTGAGAGAAACCATCCAAACTGTTAAAATGTATGAGGGTCTTTTAGCGCACAATGCCTGTATGACTTGCCTGTCAGGCTCCTTCACATATTTTGGAATATTTTCTGCTATTCAGATATTTTTCTCCAGGGAGTGTGTTCCTCATTTCCATATTCTGTGCATATTGCAACTGCAAGTTTTTGCCATATAACCATTTAGATTTCTCTTTCATCAGAAACCTTAGACCAGTGGTGTCAAACATAAGGCACGTGGGCCAGAATCATCCCGCAAGAGGCTCCAAACCAGCCTCCCAAGCAAACAAACAAACAAACAAACAAACAAACAAACAGATAATATTAAGAGTAGTGGACACAACACAATGCTGAGATCTAGCATCAGCCTCAAAGCCATGCTGTCATGGTGAGTTTGTAAAAACATGCATAATACAACAGTTATAGGAGACGTTTTTAAGACATTTTACTGCATTTTGAACCACAAGGTTTAATTAATATTGGACTTTATGATGAACTTTTAGTCATTTTTGTAATACTTGTTTGGTTTTGTGAAAATCTAGATATTTTAAAAAAGAATACTCAGCAAATAAAAACTTTACAATTTCAATATTAAGGTTATTATGGAGCATTTTAATTTTGAATGACCATTGTCTTATCCCAACTTTTTACTCATAGAGTGACATAAATTAAATGTAATTATGTATTGATAAACGTAATTTCTAACCCGCCGATCTAAATCAGTCTGGTAACGACGCAAAAAGAAAGGGCACCTTCACACTATATCAAGTCATCCACCCATCCGGAAGGATCTCCTGCTAAACTCAACAGATGAACTCATCGGACCCAGCACGTATTTGAATGATTTGAGCGTCTGGTGTGTAGTGGAGAATGCTGATATATTTGGACGGTGTGAGAGTCTGTAAATGCAGACGGGCCTGTACGTAACACAGTGGCCAACATCCTTGTCCAACCTTTCCAGTCCTTATACATCACAAACCCGGGCTGTTTGCTCCCAGATAATGCTATCAGAGCTGATAATGCCCCCGGCCCCCCTCCTCACATTGACCCCCTGACATCACCCACATACTGGGCCACTGGAATTTAGTGGGGTGAAGGAGAAATAGCTGCTCCCCTCCTGCCAGCCTGATCCCCATCTATCCCGTCCTTTAGCCCCCCTGCCGCGTCTGTCTGTGGCGGCCAGACTGCAGCAACATTAAAGATCGTCAAC
>OMNM01035277.1:5978-16602 GCA_900302745.1 Parablennius parvicornis | reverse complement strand
GGCCTGTCAAAAGTTGGAAAGCTCATTTTCTCTACATGCTATACAGTCTGAGTCAAGCAGAGTCCAGGAGTCATATAACCACCTCATTGTGCCCCACAGGGTATTTGCTTTTACATATCCTGCCCTTCATTGGCTCCCGGCTTCCCCTGCGTCTCTTCTTTCACCCTAACCCTCCGTCTCACTCCTCTCTCGTCAAATCTCTCTGTTTCAACCCGCCTCCCCTCCACATATACATCTCTTATCTCCCCGTGTCTCCCTGCCATATAAATAATTGACGGCCCCTCTTTGACTCGCCTGGTGTAGTTAAAGGACGACTGAAATCCCGAGGACAACATCAATACTGAGTCGAGAGTGCAGCCGCGGCTTCTGCACAGTCTGGCTGCCGCACGTTCACAGAAGTCGTGCTTTACTAATGACCTACTTAGATTTGAATTAAAAAAAAAAAAAAAAAAAAATTTTCTTTTTTTTTTTTTTTTCATTTACATCACAGAAAAAAAAAAAAAAAAAAAAAAAACTTCTGAAGGATTTTTTTATCCAGTCCACTCAAATGGGACATGAGGAGTTCCTCCGCCGGGTTCTTACATCAGCTTTTAGACAGCTTGCATGTTGCTCGGCGCCACAGTCGTGACGTCACGCCGCAGCTCACAGCGCCGGCCCGCTCGCACGTCACATCAGCAGTTTGTTATTGTTGCAAGAAATTACAGTCGGTGTCATTTTCTTTTTCCTCTGTCTCTCTCTCTCTCTCTCTCTCTCTCTCTCTCTCTATCCGGAATTCTCTTTCATCTTCATCTCTTTGAAGCATCCAAATGATGATTGTTTTATGTTTATGGATGCTCGTGCGGCGCGGCGCTGCACATTACCTGAGTGATGAGGCCAGGCGAGAGCGAGGAGCCCACCTATGATTCTGTCGAGTGCGATGAGAACGTTTCCACTCGGAATCAGAGCTAATCAGTGATTCGATCAAACTAAACCCAATTACTTTGAGGAATGTGAGAGAGTTTGTCAAGCTGGATAACGAGCAGGTAATCATCGGTGAACTGGTTGTTCATTGGGGTTTTGGCTGCGTCAGACAGAAGACAGTCAGCTGCGGGAATATATTTTTATACTTATCTATTTAATTCCAAACACGTACTACAACAACAACAACAAAAGGAACAAACAGAATTAATAAAAAAAAAAAAAAAATAGAGACACATGATGTGGATGATTATCTGTGGTCTTGAGATGTGCAGCGAGAGGGGCGTGTCGACAGTTTTATCACCTCACTACACTGTGACTGCTGACAGTGACAACCGCTGACAACCAACAGGAATAAAGCTGAAAACGTTTTAAAATTAGGGGTGTCAAAATCAACGCGTTAACGCGGATTAATCCATCATCATGATTAAAAATGTAATCGATCTGAAGTGCAAAGTCTCTGAAACGTCGAAAGGCAGTTTTTTTCAAGTAGTAACTGCACAAATAGTCAGTTAATTCAGTAGTGACAGAATGAACTCCATATGGAAGACACTAAACGGCACCTTGGTCCTCTCGATGGGAAATTTCAGTACAAAAATCAAACAGAACAGAAAGACACAACAATCGAGTAAACAGTCGATTAAAATACCACATTATCTTGAGGCAGAAATTAGTCGGGATTCTGTTGACTGATCTGAGTTGCAACAACATTGTAAATAAGAAGAGGTCAGTTCTTCTCTCAGACAATGTCAATCAGTGAGTTTGTCTTCGTAGCTGATAAAGAAATAGTAACAAGAACAGTACTGTGGGTAAATGTTCAGAAAAAGAAAGATTTTTTTTGTTAACATGAATTGTTAAAGGTGTTTAATAAACACGTTAAGTGCATAAACATTCACTTCTGTCTTGAGTCTGTTTGCCAATGCAAAATGAAATTCATGAATCATATATGAAATGATTCATATAGATTAAGAATAAAATGATTTTTAATCTTGATTAATCAGAATTAATCCACAGCAACCCTGTGATTAATTTGATTAGAAATTGTAATGGTTTGACAGCACTACTAATGATAAATACAATCCCAGCACAGACCAATGTTTTCCAGATTGCCATCGAGGTTGGAATGAAGACCCGTTGGTCCCTTTCTGCATCTAGTTCCAACCTGAGCTTTTTTTCACTGCACATTATGGCTAATGAAATAACTCAGTTTATGGTTTCCACACTGTAAATCAGTGTTTTTTTTTTTTAACTGCTGCAGATTCAGGACCCGAATCTGGAAGATTATTAACCTTTTCAAGATGTTGTAAACCAGGGGTGTCAAACACATTTTGGTTCAGGGGCCACGTGCATCCCAGTTTCTTCTTGAGGGAGCCGATCTGGGAAAACAGTGCCGTAACAACACTTAAAATGTAATAATAAGCTGGATTGCAGCCACTTACAGGCTAGTTTTGGTATGAACCACTAGTCTAATGTCTGTTTTAGGGAGGAAACTGATGTACCTGGAGAAAACCCAGGTAGAACATGCAAAATCAGCTGTTTTTTCAGATGCAGTATTTATAACGACCTAAAGTCCCGAGTGTAAATGTGTACAAATCTCTATCGCATTATCTTTATGCTGCACAGGCTAAAATCAGTATAATCAATTAATTCAACATTTGTGCAGAGGATCCATCATTTCTGTTTTGTTTTTTTTTTGCTGTTCCTACCTTTTGCAGTCTGATTATGAAATTGTTGCTTTACCATCAAGACTTGCCAGGCACGAGGGAACCAAAGAAAAATGAGACAGAATGGCCAACATCATTAAATGTACTTTTTTTTAAAAAACAAATTATCTGTGCCAGTGTCTATTTTCTAACCCATTGCTTCTAATGGTCCCTGGGTGCCTTACTGTGGAAGTGTTTTGTTTTAAATGTAAATAATTAATCATGATAATTACCACAGTGATGATCACAACACTGCTTGTCTGTAGCTCTGATGCACTCCTCTCCACTGCTGTTGGACCTGAACCGTCACTTAGACCAGAGCCATGTCAGCAGGTGACCTCAAATCTTTGTCCAGATCTGCAGAAATGTGTGCATATAACCACGGCTCCAGTCTCACGCGGGCGAAAGAGGCAATGACTCGCTCAAAGTGGGTTTTTAAAGGAGCCCTGGCACTCTCCTCTCAAGTGTTGCCAGCGCGGCTGATGAGCATTTAATAGGCTAACGACCCTCTGCTCTGCCCACCTCCGAAACCTGCAGCGAAGGCAGACTAACACAGAATAACAGACAGACGAGGACGGTCCAACGACTTCCTGTGAATGCTGAAAAGCCTCTGCTTCTGCCTGGAGTGTTGCTTTTACAAAAACAACAACAGTTCCTTACGATGACAGTGAGTCGTCGTCGTGGATTTGTCAGCTCGTTGCAAAGTTCTTCTAAACTGTTTCTAAGCACGAGTGAATCAATTAATGGTTTATTTGTGTTACGGTTACAGAGCAAAGATTGAACTGTGTGCATTCAGTTTATAGTGCTTAACAGTTGGTCGACACGGCAAGCCAAGGCTTATTTTTGCTCATCCCTTATGAAACCCATAAAGTTACCCAGGACACCAGTGGTACAAGAAAAAAAACTAAACTGAAAAAAACTAAACATAACAAAAGTAATACAAAAGGGAAAGGCAAAACAAAACCTAATGTAACAGAAGTAATTTTTCATTGTAACCATTAATTATTTGACCTTTCAATGTTTTGTTGAAGCACAACAGGGATTTGTATAATTTGAAGTCGTCGCTAAGTCCATTCCATAATATGACTCCCAGAAAGGAAACACATCTATATTTAACGTTAATTATTTTTCTGTTAAGGAAAGAAAAAAAAAAAGTATACCGGTGGGAGCATCATTTCTTTTTGGTTTGTTTGCTACATCAAACATGACAAACTTTTCCACGGGTGTCTGAATGTGGGCAAGAATTCAAATGAGTAGTGCATTGAGAATGGATCTTTAGCTAAGCCCCGCCCCCTCCAGTTATTGCTGTCGCATGTGTCTCAGGCACATCATTTGACCATCTTTGCATCTTAAATGACTTAAATAGCCCAGAAAAGAACAGAAGTGTGGCCGGTTCTCTACAGAGTCTGAACAACTGGCAGATGGATGCTATTGGTTCATTTGTGTTTGGGGGCGGGGCTTTAAATGTATTGTGGCGTTTTCTTTCCGTGCTTTTCAAAATTACCGTGCAGTTGAAATGTTTCTAGATCTTTTGTTCTCCTGGTTGTTCTCTGACTTTAGAAGCCAAACAAGAACGATACCTCGTCTTCACTCTTGGTTTAACTAGTGGGCCTGAATTGATATTCAAATGTGTGCATTTTATATCCCCAACAAAACAGAAATCCTGCTTTTTAATTGTATAGACAACAATGAAGAGAAGACTTGAAGAAGCTGTGAGTTACAGATCAGCTATCAACGAGAGACCACAAACTCATATTAGTCTTTTTCAACAAATGACATGAAAACAATTAAAACAACTGCTGCTCCAAACCATCTGTGTGTTGTTCGGTACACAGTCGCTACGTCCTCACAAAACAACACCTGGCACTTTTATCGAAGAGAAATTCATGGTGCGGTTGTTTTTGATGGAACATATTAAACTGTCACTGTTAAATATGTTTTACTGTTAACATGTCACCCGCTCACTTCCTGCTGATTTGTCGTCTACATTATGAGTTTTACTGTATCACACAGTCGGGCCCGTTGCTTTCTGCTCTGCAGCGATCGAAAATAGTGCAAGTGCCAATGTAAGTGAGGAATCTAATTAGCAACGAATAGATTGTTAAAAACAGGGTTAACTTTGCCCCGTGGGTGATGGCAGATTTTTTTTTTTTTTTTTTTTTTTTACAGCTTGTCGCAACAAACAACAACGCAAAGGCCTTCAGGCTCGCTAATGATCTTCCTGAAGACCTGCAATAAAACCTCGAATGTATCTGCTTTAATGTAGCTGCTACAGGTTAACACATGGAGAACACCCAATTAATTGCACTTTCATAATGAGAGACTCAATGAATTCCTCCTCATTGATTTGATGCATTAAGTGTTTTCTTACTGTGTTACTGATACAGTGTGACTCAAACACACTCGACAAGGCATCTAATGCATCTCCAAAAAAAAGAAAAAAAAAATCCTCAAATGTAAAGTTGCACTGTTTTAAGTTCATGCAGTGTTTGTTTGTTACGTTTGCTATATAGCTGAATTCAGTGCATATGCATAATGAATTTCTTGCAGGCGAGTGTGGACACATTTTAAGAAGAGCCCAGGCTAATGGTAGCAAGCAGTGATGTTTTATTGGAATTTAGTAAATTGCATCATTATTTACAATAAATTCTAATTTGCTTTTTATAAATCACAAAAGTTAATTCGCAAGTTAGTGTTAATATGTTGATATTTTATGAGTAACAATAAATTAATAACATAAATACTGCCCAGATTAGCACCATCACAGTGACACGTTGCTTTTCGACAACATGACACATGCGATATTTTACTAGCTTCATCTACACTGGCGCTGTTTGCACAACAAGGCTTCAAGTGAAAAGGAATTGTTTTTGCGTGTTTGTTTCAGTAAAGTTTTGTGTTTACACGGCAATGTTTGGAAGACGATGTAATGCCGGGTCAGGCCACGAGGTGTCGCTGTCGTTTGTTTTTGTAATGAAATGACAACAGTACACACTGTAAACATTTACAATGGTGTGTACATGGACATTTGTCTGGACAGAATAATTTACTATGGCCGCAAAAATAAAAATCTGATTCTATTTATTTTTATTATCTATAATAGATGTTATATTTTTCGAAGACCGGCACTTGTACCCATACAACGACAATAAAGACATTGTAATTCTGATTCAGTGTGCATGCGCACCGTTTCAGAAAAGTATTTCCCTGTTTCCATGGCGACGGAGCGTTTTCTAAGAAATTTGTAGTGAAAAGAGTTGAAACAATAACATTTTTCCACCTCGAATGAGCAGTTAAGGGTAAAGAAACGATTACATTTCAGGGAGTTCATTCATGATATCTTGTTTTTTAAGAGCATTAATAAATGACTCGTTCCATTGTTGGGTTGTTTAACAGCCATTCAGTTACACATTTTGACGGCGTCCGCTTGTTAGCTCACGTCGAAGATCACCACTAAACATAGTTGATCGTTGAGGGCGTTAATCCTCTTTTCATTAGCTGAATGTTTAAAAACGCGGCTTTCGTGAGGCGTTTGGTGTCTGCTGCTCCTCGCGAGCTGAAACGCTGACGTGGAGGAGAGAACAAGGTCAGCGGGTATCGATCGAGGCGTGATGGGATTGACCATCTCAACGTGTAAACAAAGGTCCAGCAGCTCGTGTGCGTTCGGAGCTTCTGCGCTCCGTTCGTGTCCCGCGGCCATTCCCTCTGGTTGTTAATTTTCAATTACACAATTTTAGCTTTATTGCCTTTAAAAGGTGCAGGGTATTTAATCATGTTTACCTGCGCGGCTGCATTCAAGCCCACAGTTTGTTTTTCCTTCTGATTGAAAACTTCACTGGAAAAGCTGATTTAGCTAAACGTTTTTTTTTTTTTTATCTCGTTTGTTTAGATTCACACTTCCGAGCCAAAGCTTCTAAACAAAACCCACCTGGATCCGTGTGCAGCCTGTTTATTGAACAGTAACTCAGTAACCTGCCGTGCAAATTCAGTCCTCTCACCATTGACCGGAGTTTATTAGTCCTAATACCACACGGGGGGGGTGACTTGAGGAAGTGTGAAATATGAGCCCAGGATGAGCCCCAGACTGCGGCCTCTCAGTCCGTTTAGGAGTTGGAAGCAGGAAGAAGTGCAGGTCATTTATTCTGCCGATAAAACCTTCAGCTGGGCTGCGAGAGACACTCAGGTGGTCGGACATGTGAGGAGGAACAACAGCTGGGAGCCACACAAACACAACGTGCCGCTCAGAACCCTTTTTCAACATGGAGCTCGTGACTGATGTTTTCTTGTCAGTGAGTGTGAAGTGATCACAGGGTTTAAGAAACAAACAGGGAAAAACTGGCGCTGGGACTTTAACAAGTTCGTTTTCGATGAAATGATTATTGATAGAATAACGTTTTTAATCTGACATTGATCTGTTTCTCAGTGCAAACGAAAGAGTTTCAGGGGCATACAGGGGCATACAGAATATGAGTTGACACTCAGGTGACAGGTGTGATTTCTCATGAGGAAGGATTTCCTTACATATTTAAAATAACCATAGTTCACTGAATTTTTTTTTTTTTCTCCCCCAATGGTTTGGTTTCTATGTCGACAAATCCCGCCAAAATCCATTTGTATCGGAACCATTCGCAGGGATGTGGCCTCTGCGCACACCCGTGTGATTTCCCACCATGAAGACTAATTTTAAACAATATCCACACACCAAGATGTAATAACGATTATGCTGAGGCGTGCTAACCATGGGACCCTGAGGTTGTATTCCCCTGCTCGAGGGCGCAACCATTTTTACTTATCTTGCACAAAGCGTCATCTCATGCTCTTTATACATTTCCCTGGAGCTGCCGAGAAAATGTGATAATGAGAACGCAGGAACTTATGCAGACAACGCTAATACGTTCTCACGCTTCAAGTCCTCTTGAGACAAACGTCGGTGATGTGTGATCATGATTTTCAGGTGAAAATTACAGCTATTACTTAAACATGTTAATTTCAGATTAAACAATTAAAAAAAAAAAATGTAAGCAATTATCAATGCTTTTGCGTGCATTCCTCAGTGCACGTGAGAGAGTTCCTTTTAGTTCTCGGCATACCGATGATTTTGTGATAAATATTAATGTTCTTCGAACTGTGCGATGGAAGCGTGGATAGGAGTCGGGTGCCAACTTCGCAACTAAAAATGTACTGAAGAAATGAAAGTCTGTGATATCAAACAAATGCGAAACAAATGTATCGACATGTACAGACGTCAGAGCGAATGTTAAGGTGATTTCTAGTGTTATATTTTAATTTAAAAAAAAAAAAAAACAATTATCGACATTTGAAGTTTAAAAAAAGAAAACGTTAGAAAGGTAAATGAAAGTTTGTGGTTTGAACACACTGTATGTTGGTTTGAAGTGAAAATACTTTGGCCACAAGTAACAATTAGAGGAGGCGTGCTGAAGATTTGATTGACATTTTCAACATTCAATTCGTCACCAAGGTGGAAAAGTGAAGAAAGTCGACAGAGGGATGTTGCTGACAGCAAGAAGCTGGGAGAGAATCAGAGGGCAAAAATAATACTAATTTCATTCTATCACAAAGCTCCTTCACCTTAAAGTAAACAAGGTAATGATGTAACACAGGCAAAATAAAATGTAAGACCATAATAATGGTGTATCAACTGCAGAGACGAAAACTTGTTATTAATTGCTTATATGGGTTCGCCTGGATTAATTTTATTGACACAGTATACAATTTTTTTTTTTGTTTTTGTCTCGGTCTCCTCAATATCATTACTTGTGGTTTGGTGGTGGCCCCTCTGTGTGGAGTTTGCATGTTCTCCCCGTGTGTGGGTTTCCTCCTGGTGCTCCGGTTTCCTTACAGTCCAGAAATATGCATGAACAAACATTTTAAGCTCTTAAGATTTCAATATTTTCCTTTTATTCTTATTCTTTGGAAGTCATGTTCACGTTAATCCCTGATGCGCCATAGAACAGCGAACATCCTCTACACACAAGTGAAAAACGCAGGCAGAAATGTCAAAAAAAGAAAAGTAGGATTAAAATCTTGTGTTTCTGTAGCTTTCTGGTCCTCGAGTGGGTGCTGCTGTTTTTTTTTTGTTTTTTTTTAAAGTTCCACCTTGGGTGTCGTTTTCAAGAGGTTGTGTTTTCAGTGGCTCCGAGCAGCGTTGCCGTCTAAACGGACCCCCGGAACACAACCAAGGTTTTCTGTTTTCACATGAAAACCATTGTGCAAACAGGGTCCGGAGAATCAGTGAACTTCTTTTCCTTGCCACCTGAGTTCACCTCATATTTATTCTCATCTGATATTAAACTGAAATAATCTACTCTGAAAATCTGAAACACAACTTTCCTGGCAATTACCTAAATTCAAACAGAGTTGCTTGTACGAATATATAATTCTCTTTCGAATAAACATTTTGTGTTCCATGTTGCTCTCCTCAGATCGATCACTACGCCCAGCGGGACCTGAAGAAGGGGCTCCAGCTCTTCGGCACGGAGGGCAACGTGGGCCTGACCAACGCCTGGATGATTGTACAGACCGACGTAAGTTACGGGGTCACTGGAGGGGAAGAGGGTGGTCCAAAACCAAATGGTTAAAAAAAACAACAAAAAAAAAACACAAAACACTCGTCGAACAAATAACCATATTTGCTAAAGTCCTCACATTTTTTTATAGTCTGATATTGATGAGTTAACAACAATCACAGAAAAGACGAGTAAAATCTTTGTGCCACACGTTTCTGGAATTATCTATCTTATTGATGCATGTCCTATGTTGTAACTAGAATGGCACTCAGAGAGCGCAGACCCCGCCAACGCCTTATATCCTGTGACACAGATATTATCCTTGATCCAGATTATGTCATTCCCTGCCATTTTTTGGTGCTACCAACTGCCCCCCCTCCTCCTTCTTTCACCACCAGGTGGCCACCTCTTCATTGCTCTAAGGCACAATTTCATCCGGATCTCAGATCCAGAACATGATTCGGATCATCCCCAAAATGTAACGGGGTTCTTCCCGTCATCATTCCCTATCAGCCCAGCAAGTTTCAGCAAAATCCGCCCATAAATTTCTGCGTAATCCTGCTGGCAGACAAACAGACAAACACACGGAGGTGATTTATTTAGAATGAAGTTTGCTTGACATTCCTCCACAATCTGTCTATTTTCACTTTTTTCTAAGTCATTTTCAAGTATAATGTCCTTTTCTTTTAAAATTGTTTGAGATTTTAAAAAAGGAGATGTTGTGAACTACCTGTGAATAACATATCATGTTTTTAATTATGTCAAGAAGGAAAAGCAAGTCACTGCTGTGTCCGTATTTAAGAATTTAAAGCAGAAGTGCCCCCGTTTTTTCATCAGTTACACAATTTTCCTAAAAGCCGACTGAAGCAGCACGAGGGTTGACACAATACACAGTTATTATTGTACAAGTTGTGATTGTCATCGATTCATCATTGAACCGGTTAACTTGACCACATAAATTCAATAATCAGACACATTCAGAAATACTTTGAAAAACCCTTTTATCAGTTTCCTTTTAAATGTGTCGTGATGTCAGACCAGAACTTCCTCTTTTTAGAAGACAAAAAACTCAAATCAATGAATTTCATTTTTTTTCCTATTTAATATGAACTCCAGCACCATTTAACAAAACAAGTCATGCAAACTACTTTGTCACAAGCCAAGACACAACGACGTCTCCGCTGCGTCATTCACCACGGCGTTGCTTCCTCTCACCATCGCCATGGTTTCGCTGCATGTTCTGCCACTCCATTCACGATATAAATTATAAGTGAGCAGTAAAACAGCGAAGCACAGTGTGATATGACATTTTTCTGCATTTGCTGTAAAAGTGGAGTGTGGTGCTGCAGTCCTTTCTGTTATTGGTAGGATCGGGACATTTATAGCCTTCCTGATAAAAATAAATAAATAAATAAATAAATATAAGGGACACACACA
>OMNM01035274.1:0-11452 GCA_900302745.1 Parablennius parvicornis | reverse complement strand
TATTAGAAACTGGCGATGCAGGTAGCGGGTTATACAGTAATATATTCTACAGCACTGTACAGCATAACGAATGTTTTAAGAAGCAGGTGTTTGCATTTCAATGAATATGATTTTCAATCCCTCCAGAAATTGAAACTTCACGGCAGATTTCAAGCCACATGTGAGTCTTGACATACCCTGGTGGTTTCCTAGCAGGTCTCTCTAGGTTAGGGAAAAAACATGTATGTATAAAGTGTCTTTGTGAGCAAGGGAAAAAAAAACTGCAGAGTGTCAGGGGAGAGCTTTACATGGCAGATACAGTAATACTAAATGACACACACACACACAGACACACACACATTGTCCTCCTTCTTATAAGCAATGTTGTTTATCTGCTGGCTACCTTAATGCGACTTCATGATGATTTACTGCACATGTTGGCTATGTCTTTAATACTAAATGCAGCATGCGTGCTTGACTTGTACATACAACAAACATCCCTCATACTCATGGTCCTCTAATGCATCACTAAATCAAGATGGAACCTTCCTCCTTGCAGGTGAGATCTTACAAGAAGCACTTCAGCTCATACAAATGAACTGAGGCTTTCAGCTCCATCCATGAATACCAACCCTGAGCTGCACCCACACATTATCAAAAGCACACCTCATCATCCTTTCTTAAAATCGCAATAGTTAATTTCAGCAGTTTACAAGCTGACTGTTTTCTTTTGATTGACAGCAGTGTTTTGCAAAGGACGGGATATGAAAATCTGGAGGTGTTATTTTATAGCAACACTTTCTCTTTTTTTCACATTGCATTAAATTATGTACTGATAACATTTCATGTTTACATTGAGCCAAGCTTTAATAAATTGCTTGTGAACATGTTAACAAGCAACAAAAATGCTGCTTTGGACACACATGGTTGAGAATGCAACAGAGGGGCTTTTACTGTTTATTACATTGGGTAAAGTACATTAAAGAAATCACTCTTGCAGAAGATAGGGGTCTGGTCTTTAGCTGTGTTGTGGTTGTGGAGCAATTATATGGTATACACCCCCTCACCATACACACCAACTCACGCACTTACTATTGGTTTCGTAGTCACTAGGCAGGGTAAAATCCGTGTAGCAGGATTTTTGATTAACAGACCAATGTGCATTTGAACGAGGTCATTTCAACCGCTCTTCCTCGTACCCCATTACAGTGCCAGGGATTTGCGATGTGTTTTGCGTTCTCCAATTTGCATTAAAGTGTTACTAATTGCTTTGATTTCCTCCGATGAATGATGACTGCTTTTGGATTGAATTTTTACCATAAATGCCTTTTTTTATTCATACTCCATAATGCTACGCTCCATGTAGCATGTTATTATACTGCCAGTGAAACCATCTCCTCTGCCTCCCAGTAAATTGGATATTACCGGGTCTGTTTTTTTCCCCTGAATTGAAATGTATGCCCCACTGATGGGATGAAAAAAAAAAAGAGCCAGTAAAACTTGAGGGATCCTAGGAAATTGAAACAGGAAGCCTTCTATCACGACAGGACTCTTGCTGCGAATGTTAGCAACAGCAATCAGATTTCACACAGACTCTCTCAGAGCACAGATTGTTGTAATTATATAAAGTTTAGGACTAGAGTGGGCTGTAGGATGTGACAGGAAAACCAAGTGATGAAATGTCTTTTTGCACCTGCTTTCAGAGCCTCCAGTATACGCCACCCCTCCTCTCCTATAGTCTTGACTGTTGAAGTGAGAACTGGAAAGAGGTTCTTGTTGCCAAGACAACGCCATAAACAAGAGAAAAATCAAAGTGTCTGGATGTGTGTAGCAGTGAAAACTGAAGCAAAAATCTATAATCAAATAAATTATACACTGTGTCATGAGCACACCTGGTTTCAGGTGGCCGCTTGCAAGGGATTTGTGTAATGATTTCCGATCCATGTTAGGAGACTTTTGCATCTCAGGAAGAGCGTCATATATTGAGTTTCCCACTTTGCCCTCTGAAAGAAAATTAAGTCAGGAAGCAGGATGGTAAACAATGTGTCATAGCTCATTCTTTTCTCGCCAACCTGCTTACAAATAAATTATATTCCTATGCCTAAAGCTATAGGTAGAATAGCTGCATTGAATATGGTGTGTAAGAAAGCTAGAGGCTTTCCTTACGATAACATAGAATACATGCCTACGCACACATGCGCACAGACAAACATTTCCCTTCACCTTGTGCTCAGATACAGGATAACGAGGCCCAGGTAAAAAAAGAAAAAGTAAATCAATGGTGACACACGGTTCCCGAGCTCCCTGGTGTGTTGGTGTATTTAATGACAGTATTCCCACTCTTACTGTACACAGTCTGTCATCACTGCCTGCAGTGCATAGACTCTCCATCTCGCAGAGGCTCCTTTCATGCCTGTTGGTGGCAGAGTGACAACTTATTTCAGATGCTCCATGCTCCTCCTGAAGCTTATTTAATAAGCTGAATCCTCCTATATCATCTTAGCCCTCCGGCCTTTCTCTTTGATTGCCTGCTCCTCTGGCCTGGCCTTGGTGGCGTCTCCATGTGGGCGTGCCGAGGGCTCCAGTCAGAGGGTACATCCATCACAGATCCTCCCCTTTCTGGTGTGTGTGTGCGCGCGAGTGGAAGCTAGCCTGGACTTCCTCTCGTGAGGGCTAGATTTTTTGTAGACCCAGGTCCCTGCCCTGCCTCTTCCATCTAATCTCCTCCGTACTGCACCCATCTGTCTCCCTGCCTTCACAGACAGTAAACGCATGCAAGGGACACACACTTTTCCTCCATGTGCCAGCGTGTGTCTCCCCTTTTCCTCCCTCTCCGAGTTTCTGATTCCCTAGTCTGCAGCATGTGTGGTGTATTGCTATTAATATGATGGCTGCCTTGTCTGCTATGTGGCAAGCAATCTTGCCGCACATCTGAGACTTTAGAAGCAGAATGGTCATTAAAAGCACAGTCTCACCCGACAGGGGACTGTTTTTGACCAGTTTATTAAATGTAGCGCAACAGATGTGCTCCCGCAAAGGGAAAGGTCTCCATCTTCCGTTTCCCTAGCTTCAAACAGAAAATGGCTAAAGAAGTTCAGAAGAAAGGACATTAGCCATTCCAATGTATTATCTATCTCCCATCACACAGCTCCAATTGAACATGCAGATTTTGCTTCTTCTTTTTTTTTTTTTAATCTCTTGATAAGTGTGACGGCATCTTGGTACATGAACAGAATAGCAAGTAGCAATGACTCAGTCATGTGTGTCTGCACATGTTTCTTTTAGCACACAGAGAGATATTCCTCCATTCACAAATGTTGTGCTTAGGTCGGCATGTGTAAACAATACAGTGAGCATCGCAGGTTCCTACAAGCTCAGAGCACACATGAGAAAACCGCTGGTAGTCGAGGAGCTGAAGGTCGTATGGTTTCTTTTTTTTTTTTTTTTTTTTTTTGCTCTCTTCCTGTAAGCAATCAGGATAAAAGCTCTGCTTCTCAGGAAGTGCTCCCCTTTTAATGGAATGTCTTGGACATTAAAGACAGCCAGTGTGGAGGATCCTTCATGCCAATGTCAGCTTTCATTTTTATTAAGACTTCTGGGTTATTGAGCACCATAAATGTGCATGTTAAATGCTTGGGTTTTATTACCACAGTGCAAGGAGTACCAAGACTTTTTAATGCAGGACACCCTCAAGCAAATACCAAAACCCCTGTAACAATCAGTGTTATGAGGGCAGTGGGACAGATGCTGTTTTCTTTTGTATGGGTTACTTTTTTAAGCCATTTAGTGGAAATGATGAAAGAAAATCAGAGGCTGATATGTTTGTGTGAAATAGAAATATCAAAGCTGAATTTTCTGTTGCTTCTTCTGGTGAAAATGTGTGATTCAAGCAACAATAATGTGATTGGAAAGTCATGGAAAGTGATCTTTAACATACGGTAATTTTCTGAGGGGGTGACTTACTAGGGCTGCTATTTAAGCAACTTGAGATAGAAATTGTCATGTCTGTCATGAAACTGCATCATGATGCTTGTACATTCACTGAATCATTGGAAGGAGAAATAACTGTACCCTCATAATTCACAATCCCACCTATATAACTCAGAAATTCATTCTTCCACTTAACAAACTGTTGAGTATAATTTACATGTCAAATATTGCATGATAGTATAACATGCAGTGATTTGACAAAACTCAACAAATCTGTGAATATTTAGAAATTCAAATTGACGTAAGGATTATGTATATTGTCTAAAGATCTAAAGAACTGTTCAGAACATATCAACCAGCTTTTGTCAGGCATACTTTCTGCACCAAACCTGATGTAGACGTATTTATGCATCATTTTGAAAACCCTTTTCTGAGTAATCCTACTTGGAATTATTTACATTTTGAGTAAAATTGCTTTTTTTCCTTCATACTAGTTGTGTACAGCAGAAAGCTATCGAGGTGTTCTTGAAAGTTCACTGCACAAATCTAAATAAAAATCATTTTCTGACATGTATTTAACTTGCGGACCTACAGGGGAAGAAAATGAGACTGACAGTAATGTTTATTGGATCTCAGATCAATCTGCTTCTGTCAATCTTGTTGCTGTTGTGGCATTCAAAGCCAGTGTTGTCATGACCACAAAACCTCCTTCTGACAACTGGTTAAAATTTACACACAGGCACGTAGAGTTGTAGTCATCATTTGAGTAAAATATGCATCTATTTTTGTCGTACAACTGATGCGAATATGTTGAATGTGTTGAATCGCTGTGTTTTCTTGTGATGTTATAAAATATTATAAATTTGTATTGAAATTACCCTTTGCTATAGAGTGAGGATGGAGGCCAACATTCTTTTAACACTGTGAGAGTGTTAGATTACAACATTTCTTTAACTGCAATGCTACATCTGGGTATAACCTTTGAAAATGACACATGTGGGTTTCCTCCCTGAAACAAGGCACTTGGGAGTCCTCTGTGAGGAATGGCGTACAGGCCTGCACTCCATAATGTCCCTGTACTGCACTCTCATCGTACAGATCTGGAAGTGTGATTGTCCACAGAGGGTGTCATCTTCATCTCTGTGGGCTTAGGTATCCATCCCCTGTCGAGTTTAAGCACCACATAAAGGCAGCTGGCAAGAGCTGGAATATGAATCAGAGTCACCGGGAAAGATAGCTGCATAACCACATGCCTGAGATGTTATTCATACACAACGCTGCTGCCATTGTTGTGCAAATGCCTGGTGCTTGAGAAAAACCAGGGACAATTGTCGAAGTTGAATAGACCCCATTTCTGAGGTGTCAAAGGCATTCAACAACCCGACACTGTAAAGTTACCTGGGTGTTTGGGGCAAAAGAATGCCTCTATCTCAAGGTTTGATTTGGCTGTTTGCTGAAGGGTGTCTGTGCATCTCATGGTGTGAAAAAGGCCTATACGAGATGAGAGAATGGGGACGCGCCTTGTCAGGTGCCGTATTCTTCCAGCTCGATTGACAAGAGCGATAATTAAACCAGGGGGATGCCATCTCTGTGGAGCAAGAATGCTTGTATTTATTTACGCTGACTACTCGGCTTTGTTGTCTGCCATTTACTATGGTCTTCATTGTTCGAAAAAAGTAAACTGCTTTTAACAAGCGGCCTACGTAGCGTGTCTTAGCCGGTCTTTGAATGGCAGTTTCCCCAACTTTGTATTGCAGAGCAAAATTGTGTTTTTTTTTCTTTTTTACAAAACAAAACTGGAAGATTACCATCCAGCTAAGGTATTATTCACTTGGTCTTAAAAGAAATTGAAAATGGCCTAATTCAGGAAACAATTTTGTTTTCTTTACTACTCAGCACTGCAAAGAGGAAAGAAACTAAAAGTTCCACTAAGTCAAACAAAAGCAAAGGAAACCATGCAGTGAAATTTAAGCGGAAGGGGTAATATCGGGGTGAAAATGAAGCAATTGAGGTCAGATGGCCAGTTTGAGGTTCACACTTTAGAAAATAATATCCTGTCGGGCTGTCCAAAAGAGTGAAGCAGCATTAACTACCAGAAGAGAGCAGAAGAATGAAGAATTGACAATTGGTCCTAAAATAGTGAAGACAGTTTATTCAAGTACCCCAGGCATCAGTCTGCCTCTGCTTGCAGCAGGTAGTTGAGCCTATAAAGCATGGAGTTATAGGTGTTAAAGAGACAAGCAGCAGGTCAGAGGAAGAAGCAGGAAATAATTGAGCACTTTAGTAAATCCATGCCTCCATCAACCAAGGTAATGGCTCAGACTGTAGTATATACCTGTGGCCCGGGATCTGCCGTCATAGGAATGGGTTTCAGCAGCTTGAGCGACATGTGGCACACATGGGCTGTCAAAGCAATATCCTCCAAGACAATACAGCAAGACCCATCTGGTGATGTATCGCAAAGATTGCTTTCGAAATCTAATCGCAGCTGATGAACGAGGTGACTGCAGAATATGTCATCTGTTGATGACCCGCAATCCCTGGTGAGGACGCTGGCAAGTCATTATTTCAGGTAGATGCCATCCATGAATCATTCTTGATAAATCATTGTCAAGGGCGCGTTCATACACCTCCTAATGGACAGTGACAGTAGTGATGAGAGGGGCTGCTAGCTGCAGCTCCTGGTTGTGCCCTGGCCTTCTTTGATCCTGTTAGGATTTAGATCAATTAAACCAATAACTGCATGGTAGCGCTCCCAGACTGTCTCGTCTGTTTCCTGTCTTGATTGGTCTAATGACTTGATGGAGATTTCCATCCCTCTGTCTGTCCATTTTCTTGCTACACTCATCTCAGATCGCTTTAATCTCAAAGGCATTTTTCTTCAGCTCATTTTGCCTGTTTTCTCATAGCTCTTTCTTTAATTTTCTGGGGCCCACCCTCCCCCATGTCTCTCTCTTTCGTCTTCTCACCATGTCTCCCTCTCTCTGCCTCAGTCTTTCTCTGGCACCAGTGTAAAGCATCCATTATGGAGCGATGCATGGGTGTCTGTGTGAGTGGGAGAGAGGGACTTGGCACTCCTCCTGCCCCACCTGCAGAGGAAGCACTGACAGCTGAGCATTGGGGGCTCATCGCTCCCCCTCCTCCTCCGTCTATCTCTGCTGACCTCCCTCCTCCTCTTCTCACACCTTCTCCATCTCCATGTCTCTCTCACACTCTCTTTTATTTCCCTGCTATACACACATTGGCCCAATTTCTGCCACCACTCACCATTTTTCCTTAATGCTATTTACACATTTCATAATCTATCTTTTCTCTTGCTTTGGCCATTCTCTGCTTTTTGTCTTCGTTCTTTTGTGTTACTTTCTTTCCTGCCTTTTATAATGTTTCCCCCTCACTGTACGTGTTTATCCATTAGACATTCCACACCAGGCTAGCTAGATGCGTTGTTAAATAGACTGTTGTCTCCATGTTTGTCTGCCAGATGAACGACTATGGTGTAATTAGCTGAACTTTCCCCCCAAGTGATGACCACGAGCACTCTCTGTTTGCTTGTTGTTGCTGACAGCTCACCTCTGCGGCTAGTGAGGTCAGCCCCTCAATGTCCGTACATCTGTTTATCTGAGCCGAGAAAAAAGCCCTCAATGTCTCTGCATGAATAACAGATGGATACTGTGGAGCTGCTTTGAAGGCGCGCCATGCTTGGGAGCGCCGTCACGTTCCTCGTCAATTTCACAGGTTTGCATAACATGTGATTTATATACATTTCTGCAGTGGGAAAAAGAACATTACCAGGTGTTTCGCACTGTTTGGTTTGATGTTTTTGAAACTTGAAAATGATTTTGAAATAGAAAATATATGGCTCTGCTCTCACTCAATCCTGCTATCACCAATTCACCTACACAAAGAGAAAAATATGTGGTTACTGCATGATTATAGGTAACGAGGAATATATGCAGCATTCAGTTTGTATAGCTTCTGCTCGCTACAGTCTGTGCGTACAGACACCATGATTTGGAGAGAAAATAGTTTGTTTTTTTCTCAAAGTGTGATAAGAAGTGTCACATAGGAAAGAATCAGTCCAATTACTTTTCAGTAGCTTGTGGGATTTCCTTCCAGAGCGCCCACCACAGTGCGATATAGAGAACAGTTTTCATGTGTCTGAATTCCCATTATTGACATAATGTGCCGTTAGTGTACATCGTAGCTGTCCACTGTGAGCGCGCGGATGTGGGTGTGCAGCTCGAGACGCACAGTCACCAGCTGTAGTCTTCCCACTAAGTTGTTCAATTTTTGCCAGTGGAAATGCATTAGCTTTAGCTGTGAAATTTGCATAGTCTGAGCACAATGAAATCCCCAATGAGGGGAACTTCGGCAAACATGCTGACAAGCAGAAACCTCTACTATAAAGGACCAACATTGTGCAACCTGACAAAAAGACTAAATCTTTACCTCTCAAGCCTGCGAGGCTGGAATAGATTTTTAGCTTAGAGAGGTAACATAAACGATAGATCTGTTTCAATGGCAAAATGGAGTGACTCACCGAATCGAATGCAACTGTTAGAAAGCAATATTGCCAATGTACTATTTCACAACTAGAAGATAAACATCTTCTCCTGCGGAGATTCTGTACGTTGACTGAACATAACTTGTTGCAGGTAATATAATCTTCAAATTATATTAAAAAGTCACTAATATTTTTTCAGTGAAGACAGCATGTGCATATTCGAAATGAAATAATTCAGCTGCCATGGATGGCTTCAACATGCATTTAGAAGGCTCACGTGTGCAACACACAACTTCTCCCACTCAGTGACATTACAATCATATATATAACATTCTTGACACTATCCACCTCTTCAATCGGCACTCCAAATCACTCCAGTCTTGCCGGATGCCTGACTTAAAAATGTGTGATGGCTTGTTTCAGTAGGAGTTTTTATACCTTTTGCCATAATATCTCTAAATAAAATACAATTTCCCAGCATTAACAAGTATACTTATATGTTTAAGTGCAGTAAAGCCTCCAGTGTATGTGTGTAGAGGAATGCATGTGAACTCAGCACGTAAATTTTTTTCTGTTGCTCTCTCTTACCTAATGCAACATTAACATGTGCAGATTGTGCATATTTCTCATCCTTGAGCTGTCTGAAAAAAAACTAATAGTATACTAATGTACTCTTAAATGATTTATACCTTGGTCTGGTAAATCCCGAGCCGAGTAAATGAAAAATATGCATTTACAAACTTACAACGAAATATGTGTGTACTGATGGAAAGGTGTCTTACAATCACCTGTCATCCAAGAAATGCCCTAAAACATTTTCAGTGGGTAAGTAAGTTAGTACTCCAAAAGAACCAGACCTTTTTAATACTGTTTTACGCCAAGGTTGATTATTGAATAGATTCTTTAAGAAACAATGAGGTTCTACCTCTGTAGAGAATTTATAATATACAACAATAAATACCGTAATACATTTTTTTTCCAAATTAAATAAAAGTGTTTTAAAGCATTATCAATGCAAAACATACAAAATTGAATTCACTGTTGTTGTCAGTATATGAGTATTTATTTATTTTTATTTTATTAATGCCAAGAGGCATACCCTCAATGTACTATTGTGAAATAGTGCATTGGCAGAAACAAATGAGGCTCCCATTTGTCAAAGTAAAAACAGTATAGAGACAGAGGAGGAACCTCAAGTATGTATTGTGACTGCAACAAAAATCACTGTGGTAAAACATAAACTTTGCCAACTTAAAATATGGACTCAAGTTTCTGTACTTACCATGTTTGAGTTGCTTTTACCTCAAGTAAGAAGTTTGAGTGACAATGAGGAAGACAAAAACATCGAATTACAAGTGTATTTGGGTGGAATTCATTAATTTTTTTAATTATGTTTACCAAAAAAAAAATAAATCAATAGATATATCAATAACCCAGCAAAATTAATTTAGTTTTTCTTTTAATACAACTAGTTTTTGAGTTCAGCGGACTACTAAAAAATGTTGTCTTTTTTTTTTTTTTTTTTTTTACAAAGCAGTTTAAGTATATGCATACAATTCTAAATAAAACACTAATGACTCTTTCCTGGAAGTTGTTTTGATGAGAAAATTGATATTTATTACGCTGGCAGAAGAAGCCGTGTGAAGAACAAATGGGAAATAAAAAACATAACAGGAAACTCAAAACTCTTATTTTCACACCTACATGAAGCACACCTAGCTAATTACTGAAAAATCCAAGAGAGGACTTTCTGAATCCTGACACCTCCTGTCCTTGCTTTGATGCAGTCCCATGTTGAGAGCAGCCTCTCATTTAAAGCATGCAGCAGACTTGACAGCTAAAGTGATGGCTCGACAAAGAAAAAAAAGAATACCTGCAAAGTGAATCTTAACCAATATATCATCTGAAGGTCACCCGAGCCCTCGGCGGATAATCAAGTCTTTGACTGACTTCGACGTCTAAGTGAAACAAATAGTATTTTTTGCTTGCCAAGCATAACGTTGGTTCTCACTTCTACAATATGAAAAATAGGCAGCCCTCCTGAAACATTTCTCTTTGTTTAAGTGAAGGCTGTTTGGAACGAATGCATCCTCTGCAGTGTTTTGGTTGTTGACAAACCCATATGGCATGCCACTAATCTTGATCGATGCCCACCACTGTGAACACCACTCACACTGTAGAGGATAATGAAATGTAACAATGCAACATTTCACTAAAATCATCACAGTGATTTGTCTATTATCCATTACAAAATGCATCACAGCCTCTGCCATTTTCCAGTGAGAACAACAACACAAAGAAGTGTTTACTCGTCAAACACTGTGTGACACAGAGTGCTCATAAAACGTCTGAGTTCGCCCAATGTGCTATTCTTAGGGTTCCCCTCAGAGCCACTCTCTAATTGGAGCCTTGGTTGGCCTATCAGTGAATCTATTCTCCACGCAGACTTTTTTATGCGGATCGTGAGTGACTGAGATTCCCTGCCTGGGTATCTGTGGCTGTTCTCTGACATGTCCCGGGACTCCTGCTCATCGGTGAGGGCTTCATTAGCCGAGGATGGGAGGTGGCAGCAGAGAGGGAACAGCTGTTTAGCTAACCACTTGCATTGTTAGCCAGCCTTCTCCGTATGTCTAACTGCCTAAATCCGTCCCCTAGCTGCTAATAGAATGCTCATTAGGAGAAGGGAGGAAGACAGAATGCGAAACAGCGCCTCTGTGGTGCAGCCCCACCAGCTTCTGCTGCTCCACCTCTCCCTCTGGTCTCTATTAAAGATCTGTACGGACTAAACCTTTCCTCTGCAGATCAACTATTTTTTCTGCCCATCTCGCCCTCTGACCCCAACCCATGGGGAAAGACAAGGGGGATGTGGGTACTTGAGATTTCCTCAGAGACGGCTACCAGCCTCGGTGATACCAAAACACGCTCTTCTCTTGCAGAGGTACAGAAAGCTACAAGATTATAAAAATCCCAAAGGATAAAAAAAAGATACCTTCTGCTGAAAGAAGCAGTTAGCTCTGTGGTTTTTTTTTCTAAACACCC
>OMNM01035273.1:10248-20897 GCA_900302745.1 Parablennius parvicornis | reverse complement strand
GGGGCTCATTCTCTCTGTCTGCCCATGCATGTGCGACATCGACAGTTTGCTTCTCCATGCTCACATTGTTGTCACATTCATACGTGTGTCTTTGTCTGTCGTGGACTATTTTTGTTGATATCTTGTTTTCAGATTGCTGCGCTCGTTTCGAGCTTTTCACTTGAAAGTGTTTTTCGTGCGCTTGTTGGATCAGCAGCCATATCCCAGAGCCAAAAGTGCCTGTATCCAGCACGATGACATATGAATACAAATTATTAAAGAGCGGTGTTTTCCGCTGAAAGCTTCCAGTTAGAGTGAACAAGAAGAGTGGGTGAGAGAGAGAGAGAGAGAAAGAAAGGACTGATGGAGGGAGACTCATATTAATTGCTTTACTCCAGGTGTCGGCTAGTTACAGTTACATTAGAGTCTGCAGCAGCGAGCAGTGGTTGTCCCCAAACATCAGACACAACAAGCATGCAGCACTCAGTGCAACCAGTGGGGAGTCTGCTGATGCACTTTGCAGGAGATATTGAGATCCATATTTTTTAGATATGTATTTTTTTTTTCTCTCCATATTTTCTCAAGTGTTTTTTTTTTTTAGCTGATGGGGCCCACCACTGCTGAATGAATATGGAGGAGGCACCAGTACTTTTGCAGTCTTGAAATATTTAACAGGTTTGTGCCAACATCCACCCTGAACAGCCGTCAACAGAACTACAGTACACGGACTTCTCAACATCATATTTCTCTTTTGCACTTTACACTCTGACAAAGATTCTACAGCTTTATTTTGTGGACAGTTTCAACTGTAATCTTATGTAAAGAGAGGAATCCCGGTGTTTGGAGTTTTTATTAATAGAAAAAGCTGCATCACACATACTATAGATGTTGTTGGACCAAATATAATCAGTTTCATAACCCGAAAAGTGAATATTAATAATACAGGCGGTTTCCACCTGAGGTATCCACATATGGAGGGTGGAGGGTGTTCTCCAAACAGCACCACATGCTCTGCGCATTGACTTGTGCTCTGAAATATTTATCAGCTTTTACTAACATGTAGTTAAGCCTCTGCTTCTGTTAACACTACTTCACCGAAGTCACAACACAGCCGCCCACCGCTCTCCCTCCTCTGTCATCAGATATAAATGTGTCACATGTTTGCACAGCTCGTTCCGCAGCCTGCCCTGTTGATTTCTGTTGCTCCGCAGCTTGTGGAATCCACCGTGCTTCCTACAGTAATGCACATGTTTTACGACACATTTCTGGCCTCGGGGCAACAAGCATTTGTCATGAAATGGCAACTTTTGATTAGCAATAATTAGTCATGTTAGCAGACAGTCAATCGATCAATTAATGACCTGTAACTCGGTGGCAGGTCTTTGGAGTCGGTTGGGTATTTACTCGTGTTGGCTGTAAGGAACCTGTGCTGACGAATAGGCGCTACACATACTGTATGTACCTGCTGTACATGTGTTTATCTGATGTGATCACTTCTGAATGTGGGTTAATGTAAAACGTTCGCTTGCCTGTACGGTCAATTTCTATTGTTTAGTTGGGGAGGGGGTTATTTTGTGTTTTGATTGATGTTATTTAAGATTTTAGTGTCTCATTGATGTCTGTAAGAAGTCCCCCAATAATTTTAAGAGTAAGAATATAACAGTTTTATTTGAACATTTTTACAATATATAATAGTGATCGGAATTTCTTGTTATTATTTACAGCAGTTTAACAGCTAATCTGCAGGTTGTAATAAGACTTGAATGTTTTTGCCACTAGGCCACCCCCCTCCTGTAACGCATACATACACACAGTATTTGGCCAGTTACACTTATTTAAAATTAGGATGGTGAAGAAACTAAAAGGAGCAAGTTACAACTCGTGTTTAGTCACTAAATCCAAGCTGTAAAAAAAAAATCTTTTAGCTTTGTTGTAAAATTAGACACTGTGAAAGTGTTTTTGTGGTTCTGTGAAGCTGAAATCTAACATTTCTATTTTTTGCTAATATAATTAATAAAAAACCAAATTGTATCTGAGCAAGCAAGACTCCAGCCTTCAGCTTATCATTTCTACAAGTTACAATTGCAAATGGTTTATTTTCTGTTGGCCTACTTCATTACTCGGTCTGTTACCTTTGGCTTTAAAGTAGTTGTATGTATTTGGACATCTATGACGCTTTAATGAATGATAGCCATAAATAAAATTGTGTAGCTTCACGATTGGTTTTCCGACAGCATGAGGATGGCAAAGCCCTTTGACCAATCATTTGTTGCCATGCACACAAAGACACACACACATAGGTTCAAGAAGAAAGATTTTTGGTGCCAGATTCTAGTGCAGATTTAACTCCTGCCTCCGGCTCTTGGCTTACTGAAAGTTTTTTTTCACCGTATTTTTCTTCATCTGCTCACAATCACTCCCAACTCTAACAACCCCTACACCAACACCTGCCCTCATCTCAGCATAGCGTGTGCATTAAAGAATGACTGAGATAAAAGTAACCAATCAGGATAAAGCAAAAATGTTATGATTCCTGTTTGATAAGTGGTTTATTGGCATATGTCTGTGTGATGATTTAATTGAACTGATTGTAACTTTTAGCTGATTGTACCATAGCTTTCTTTTGTAAATGTTTTGAGTTTCTGTCCATTATGGCCAAAACAAAACCACTTTGAACTTAAATATAATATTTTAGGCACTTAACCTTATGATTTTTTTTTTCTATGCTGATATACAAGAAATAGGGTAATTAAGAATTTTTAATCATTTCAGGGCAAAAATTAAAGAAGTACAATAAAGTATAAATATATTGAAGTTTTAATGGGACACTTTGAATTACTGTGCTGTTTTTCCCTCAGGTCTGTGCTTTAAAAGCCTTTAGCTTTAGAACTCATGACGTTACGACATATCAGGTGCAAACTGTATCTTTCAACGTATTAGCTTTGTGGCACCTTGTACTTTTTGTACCGATTGTACTGAATCATGTTTCACACATGATTGATTGAAGTTGTGTGAGTTTGTGAAGAAAAACAATGAATAAATGACCAAAAAAAAAGAAAAACCAACAGCTTTTTCTTGACTCTGTAAACAAACTTCACTTTTCTCTCGTCTTCTCTCGGAGGGTGTTGGTCTGTTACTCTCACACTATGTTCAACCTTCAGTGTGACAAAAAGTGAAGCCAGGTCTTTATCTTTCTATCTTACATAGTTTAGTGTAACCTCTGTGTGTTCATGTACAGATCTGTACATCAGTTCCACAAAGTAACAGAAGCACCTTGAGTTGGAGTTAGGAGGACATATAAAATGAATATCTCATATGATCTCCACTCCTCTTTACAAATGAAAGCAAAATCCTGTTGTTCCCCACGATTACTCTTAGAAGCTCTGCCCTTTATTATTATTAATATAGTTTCTTTTTCAGGCAAAAATTATGTGCAGAACAGCTTTTTTTTTTATTCATCTTTGTGCATTATTGAAAGAAAAGTGGGATTTACTGTGCCAGACGTCTTGTTTCCCTTTTCTCTGCTTGTACTGTACAGATGTTCTCTTTTCATAGCTACTGTTAAATGGTGCCACCTTAGTGGAATGGGGTCAGGAATGTGTGTGTGTGTGTGTGTGGTGGACAACATTGCACATCTGTCCATCTGACCCTCAGGGACACCAACAGAGACTGAGAGCCGGGGCAAAATCTGAGAGATGAGGTGAGGCAAGAGGGCGAGGGCTAAAGAGAAGCCTAGAATGAGATGTGGGAAGAGGAGACGGAGAGAGTTATACAGTTGAAAAAGACATCTGGTGGATGTGTTTGGGGCAACGGAGAGGCAGGCCAGGTCCTGGAAACCATGTATTTAAGCGCAGTCCTTAGAGGATTTCTAATGAGCTGTAGTGGAGCTGAGTGCCAGTCTGAACGGGATTGAGAGCAGATGTGCAAGAGGGGTGATTTGAATTTATGCACAAAACAGTCAGAAGGTGTTATGACCCTAATTTTACCACTAAATGGTGACCAGGATTACCTTACACACACACTCACGGAGATCTTCTCCAAAGCCTCACGTTTGCTTGTTGGTGGTCTTTTTAAAGACCTCACAGATGGCAGGTCCAAATCAATCTTTTTGATTTTTTGATTTTTGTGATCAAACAGTCCCATGTACTGTATGTTGAGGTATTTTTCTTTTCATGATCTTTGTTTGTGTATGTTAGCCTAAAGCATCAAACTGTGATTGAGTGGCGGCAGGCACAAAATGTTGCATATTTTTATGTCTGTGTGCGTTTAACATAGAGACCACTGGAGACCACAGCTGCTCCAGGGGTCTGTCTGATGTTTATTCATTTCCCCTGTTGGCACACACAAACACACCATCAGTGCCACTGCGTGTCCACTTTTTCACGAAACCAAAGCAACACAAGTTAATTCATTAGATTTACTTTTTGCAGACGATATAAGCCCAGTGCTGCTTCTTCTTTTACCAGTTATTTGTGTTTTCCTCATTTGACTGAGATGACCTTGTGTCTGCTTGTTTGCATGGCTGGAAGAGTGCCAAGTCTTTAATTAACAGCCTACATGGTAAGTTTTTGAAAAATGCGTGGAAATCAATGGTAATTCTCCTGAGAAAGGAAACACTTGTGATGATCACAGTAGGCACAGCCTGACTCTGATTAAATGAATTGCATCAGTGACGCAGACATAAAGAGACAAGTAAGGGGAACTTGAGCAGCTAGATTAATTCTTAACATTGGCTAATAAAATATTCCACTACACAGTGCAAGTTCCTATAATTAACAGTTTACGGCAAGCAATCACATTCGGCAGTGTTATGGCCTAGTTATAACTGAGCATACTTGAATCCAAATTTAATCAGAAGTCGTTTGGAACCTCTCTTAGTTTCCTAAAACCGTCACGTCTAACACTGCAGTCGTACCGTAATCTGGAGTTTTTGAATGCTAATCTGAAATATATCCTTCTACACATGCATTATTAGGCATGGCTTGAGCAGCTATTTCTGTAAATCTAACAACTCCGTGTCTTTGGTCCTCACCTTTCTTGGTCTTTATCCATCCACTTATAAAGAATTGGATGTTTTCGGAATTCCTGTTTGTTGAAAAGAGAGGAAAAAAAATTCTTATAAAGATAGCGACTGAGAGAGACACACAAAGGCAATCCCGTAGTGTAGTATAGCATGATGGAACATGCAATTTCATCAAAGTGAGGCCCCAAGTCCAGAATCAAACTAATGCCGTGCTAATCATAAACCACACTGCCAACATGGCTTGTCAATATGACGTACATATTAAGCATTTTAACCATTGCCCCATTACTACATTTGTGTAAATTTAATGAAGATTTAAGTGTTTTGACAAATCCAAGATGTTCTCATACCTGCTTTTTCATTTTGAATGAATGTCTTATTTGGACCATACGAAGGTTTTCTGCCTTCATTTTTCCAAATGAAAAATCAGAAGGCGAAGCTACACTGATACACTTTAACCATATCAAATTTAATTTACATTAAGGATGCATCCATCATAAAAGTCCTCATGGGGCTGGATTTTTTTTTTTTTTTCTCCATGTTGTTCTTGGAGTCAGACTCACACCTGGAAGCCTTCTCATTGTCTGCAGCTCTTTTTTCCCCCCCGTTCTCGCCTTCTGCTCTCCCACTCAGCCCTTCACTCTGTCATGGATCAGGGAACATGTCCCAAAGTGCTTTACAGGCAACACACGTGCAGCATGTCCCCGCATGTTGATGTGACTTTACAGCTCCAACCTTGTACAGTAGATGTAGATGTGTGTGTGTGTGTGTGTTTGTTTGGACATCCAACAGTGACTACACAGACGGTGTGAAGGTCCATGGCTGTTTGATGTGTGGCCCGACATGCTCTGAAATTGCGTGTGAATATTTCAAATGGGACCGACTGAGGTTACCTTGAAACAAACATGACATTGAAAGAATGCATGTCACAGGCTTTTTTATTTAGACGATGGAAAAAAGAAGAATATTGACAGGAAGACACAGAAGCTGTCGATCTTTTCCATTGCACTTGTGCATGTTGAAATTCTTAATATTTGCATTATTTTTTCTGTTATCTAGGACTTTTTTTGTGTCTTTTCTATTTCAATTTTGAAAAGATTGCTGAAATTGACAAAAGTTGAGCCATCAAGATACTCTGTCACTCGTCCAAGTTGTTTGCGTCTTTTGTCCCATCTACTATACTATAGTGACATCTTAACAGGAATAATTCCACCACAGATTAAACTTAGTTCACTTTCATTGATGACATTACACACATGACTTTCACTTGGCCTCTTTATTAGATGCACAGAGAAGCAGTACAACAGGTCTACCATAGGTAGACTTAAAAATATTTTCATCTGGTCCACAGTACTGGATCGACACGATGTCTGGTGAGAGCCTTACTGTGTGGAGTTTGCATGTTCTCCCTGTGTGTGCATTTGGATTGCTGCACTTACTTTGGTGTTTTACCTTATTCAAAATCCATCGCATGTCAAGTCAATTAGAATCGAAAATTGTCCACTGTTGTCTGTTTGACTGTGTTAGCCTTCAGTGATAGATTGACTTGCTGTCCAGGGTTTGATCAATGCCAGCTTGGACTGGCTCCAGCCTCATGCAACATTACTTTTTATAAGCTTCTATAAAAGAAGGATGGGTGGATAAACAAAAAAAAAAACAAAAAACAAAAAAAGTATTTGCTTTGTGGTTAAATCATAATAAATGCCAGTATGTTATAGCTCACAGCATTTAGAGAGTAAATATTATAGTCTAGAAAGAAGGTGATTTAATAAGCTCTATAGCAAAAATGAAAAACTGAATTATTTCAGGTGTGTTAAGGCAAACTTTTCAACTTGAAGGTGTCATATTGGTTTCACCCGCTCACGCAGCAAAAAGTGTGATATTACTGTGCATCTCTGATAACCCTTGGGCCTCATTAAACTAAAGCAATCTCAGTCCATACAGCTCTATTAATACAGAATACCTTTACTCTGAATGTGCTTTCGGTTTGTGTCTTTTCTTTCACCTGTGCATACACTCAGTAAGAATCTCCTGTGTCTCTCACACACACACGACCTCTCATCCTCTCGGTCACCGCCTCCCATTGGTCCCGCCCTCCACTGACCTCACTTCTGTTCCAGTGGTCACCAGAGGAATCAGGAAGTAGCCCAAGGAGTCATGTGGTTCTTGGACAGTTCGACTCTGGGTTTATAGGCCTTTATGGCGGTTGAGCGAGGAATCAATCTTTTCATAGTTTTTGTAAAACAACAACAAAAAAAATCTGCATCTCTGCTAATTTCAAAGCTAAGTAGTGGTGAGCAGATTTACCAAAAACCAAGAACACCTCTATTTGATTCCACGCTCAGAGACAGTTTCGGTGTAGTACTAATGTTCATCCTGAACATGTGTGACTTTTCTCAGAGTAATCCAGCTTCTCTGTCTCTCTTTAAGGGAGTTTCACACAGAGATGGAGGATAGATGGAATGGTTTAGTCACCAAAACAGCATTTATTTGGACTCATTTCAGACTTGTTATCTTGTCATATTCACGACTGGTAAAGGCCTATTACCTGTTAATAAAACTTCAATGTTTTTGGACTGTGGCAGGAAACCTGACAAAATCAATTGATGGATGAGACATATTAACAGTGTGGATGATTTCACCTTGGTCTGAGTAAATGCATCTCCCATTTTCATCATCCATTAATCTAAACCACTAACTTAGCTTTACTGTTAGCATCGCAGGGCAATGGAACTGGAAAATGAATACTTCTTGAAAGCTGGCGGCTGCTTACATCCGACTCATCTTATATCTCGCTTTATCCAACTCAGGGTCTCGGGGCACCGGAAATGATTCCAGATGACTAATAGTGAAGGCAGCTTACTTGGTGGATAGGTCACCAGTTCGTCACATGGCAAACACAGAGAGACTGATTACCGCACACATACACACTCACGTTCACACAATCCAGTCTCCAATTAGCCTCAAACAAAAATGACCTCAGCTTGAGCATACCATCAGCTGCACATAAAAGCATTATTAATAACAGCAGAAGCTGGATTAACTCTGCATATAACAGAGAAGGAGTTTTCGAAGTAATAAAATAACAGGTCAACCACTGCCACAGTACAGCTCACACAACTGTGAGCCTCAGGAAAGTTATATTAAGTTTTAAAATGCGAGGAAAATTTAATTTTTTTTAATGGGATTTGCTGATGATTGTAATTGCCGGTCCCTTAATAATCTGAACTCAATCCTCGTGTCAAGGCAAAGCTGTGAGGGGGTCTGTTTAGAGACTTCTGGCCTTTTTGAAGGTTCAAAAATAATTACTGTGCAAATGTAGATTTCCAGCTGGTTTGATGATGTTTCACAGCAACCGATCTTCATTGGCTGATTTCACAGTTTGACATTTGGTTGAAAGTTTCTTCCCTTTTTTTATCCACTGACTAATTTAAGATGTGTCATAAGTAAATCGTGATGTCTTGTTAATCTTTCGAACTAGCTCCCAGTGGTCTGGGCCTGACCAGTCCCCCATCTATTATATTTACCACACATAATATCATTTTCACACTCACACACACGCACATACACACACGCACAGTGGGGAGAAGAGGCGAACAACAGACAGCGAGTAAATTTTACGCTCGAATTGGATCTGTCTGTGTCAACTGTGTGTGTATGCCACAGAGAAGCACATCCTCAGAGGCAGTGAAACAAGTTTTATGGTGGAAACAGATCAATCTGTCTTAAGTTACAGGGATCTATCTCATGTCCTTCGTTTGAAAATGCCTGGCAGAAAAATGTGTAGAGCTGGCAAATGTCAACAAGCGTTCAATGTGTGTCGGCGCAAGGTTTTTGTGGGTGTACTTCTACCACAGTGAGGACCGCAACGGTGACTGGAAGTGCATCTTTGTGTGTGTGCGTCGGGTGTGTGTGTGTGTTTGTGTGTGTGTGTATGCAAGTGTGGGTGTGTGTGAGAAATATGAATTTGTTGGTAAATGTCAAGAAGTTGGCAGCCTAATGGCCGGGCTGACAGATGATCCATAAAGCTATAAAGTGATTGGTTTTGAGATTCTCATTCATTCTAATGCAACTGTCACAGTGAAGGGGTGTGTGTGACTCTGCGTGTGTTTGTGTGTGTGTGTGTGTATTAATTTTGTGGGGGCCTAAATCTGTTTATACGCTAACATTATGGAGATTTGTCTTTCCTTTGAGGACAAAAGGGAAGTGTTCATAGAGAAAACCATTGTTTTGCATCAAAAGCTACCCCTGAACATGTTTTTATGCTCTGCCTTGTTTCAGTAAACGGTTTCATCATTTCAGTTATGTGAGGCTCATAAAATATGTTTGTTTTCTGACACTTCTATTGTTCATAGCGTCGGTCCGCTGCTGGGACAAAGTGGTGATATTATGTTTGAAAAACCACATTCATGACAATATTATTGCATAAGACACAGTAATAGTTTGTTTCTACAGCATTAGACAGAGGGCATCAAGTTTTTTGTAAAACAAAAACTATAAGTAAAAAGGTCCCACTTTAAAGTTCAGGTTGGACTCGGACTATTTTCATTGAGAGTTTCTGCATGCCTGTGTGTGCATGGATTTTCTCCAAGTGCTGAGGTTCCCCCCACAGTTAATAAAAATGTGTATGACTTTGTGTAACTGTCTTTCTTAGTATTCTCTGTTATGGATTACAGGTAGGCTACTTACCCATTTTCACTACCTATATTCCGAGAATATGAATGTAGACAGACATTGTAGGGAAATGTATGTTCACATTGTGTTGATTACAGGGGCCTTTTTGAGTCCAGGGCATGGTTGTAAACAATGCACAATCGCTACTCGTCAGGCACAGGCAACATTTTTACAATCTTCTGATGTCCAATTTTGGTGAGAACTGTGATCTGGAGCTTCACTTTCTGCTTCTCTTCTTCTGACAGCAGTGGGACCTCGTGGGATCTTCTGCTGCTGTAGCAGATGCTCTTCTGCATAACCTTGTCTGCTCACTACACGGCATTTTCACCAAGAGAACTAGAGGGTTTTTGTTGTTGTTGTTTTTGTTTTGCTTTTTTCAGCCTCTTCTTTATAAGTCCTACATAATGCGCAATAACCTCAGTAGATCAGCAGTGTTTGAAATATTCCTATAACAACCATGCCACATTCAAATATTTGAGCATGTGCACCTCATGAAGTGACACCCATTAACTCCACCAGTAGAACAACAGCAGCGTTTATAAATCCCTAAATATTGTCACATATAAACTTTAAATGTAGCTGATGTTATAACGTAAGTGATTTTTCACCACAGATCGCAAACTACTTGTTAGATTGGATGATTGATCACTGCCAAATTATTTGTTCAAAAGGCATAACATTTTATTTGTCATGAATTCACAGGCTGAAAAATAATTATGAACATACTAAAACCAAAAGGTTTTTTTTTTTTTTCTTCTTGTCATTTGGACGATAGCAGCTCACAGTTTAAGCTCACAGCCGTATTTTATTGTACCCAAACCACACAAACATTTTATCACTCACCGCCTGTGGTCTCAATTCATCCAGATAAATCTCTTTTTATTTATCCATCTTTTGAGCCACCTGTCTCTGAGATTTCTGCCTCTTGGATAAAAAAAAAAAAAAAAAAAAAAAAAAAAAATAAAAAACAAAC
>OMNM01035273.1:0-10228 GCA_900302745.1 Parablennius parvicornis | reverse complement strand
TTTTTGGAAAAAAAAAAAAAAAAAAAAAAAAAAAAAAACTATCAAAAGACACATCAACAGAAGATGAGATTATTCACTGCTGCCGGTCACCAAGCAAATGGTTGTAACCTGCTACATGTGGCCCAGATAGAAAAAAAAAGTCTCTGGATGCTTCAGTGCTTCCAGTTTCAACACTTTAAGTCCTTTATAAACTACATTCAGCTCAACCACAAAACAAATAATGTGTTTTGTGAGACAGAAGAGTTGCTTGGCTCCAAATCTAATCTTTTGGTTCAATAGCTATGCTACCCTGGCCATGTAGCTGCATGACACAGGATGCTGTGAGCCTCCTCATGCTTTTTTATTTTTTCCTTTATTCTTGTCTGCAACAGGGCAAACAGAGGAAACACTGCTGCAAGAGCAGATTTGAAGCCCTGGTTTTTGGTGTCAGCCCTGTCAACAAAACAGACAGGAGCCGGTGAGTGATAAAAGGAGATTAAACCACCTCAAGACAGGAAGAGGTGAGGATAAGATCTATCAGAGACTAGTCTCTCCACTGGCAGCAGTCCAGGTGTCCAAGAGGAAAAAAAATGCAAATTATGCCATCTTCCAGTGCAAAGAAGCCACTGTTATCATTGTGCTAACAGGATTGTGTGTACGCGTGTGATCCACAGCCTTAAGCCCATATCCATGACTGCAGATTATGTTATAAATAAGTGTCTGTGCACATGAGCACGTCGATGTTTGATTACGCTGTCACAAGTTTGGACGTGACATTACTTGAAATCCCATTTCAATCTCATTCCACTGCAGATCCTCTCAGAGTCGGAATTGACTGCCAGCTTAAGTTTCCGTCCACCGTGTATTAAAATGCTTCTTTTACAGCCGCTCCAGAATAAAAACTGACAAAATAGCCTGGTTATACGCACACGCGCGCGTACACACACTTTTAATTCCCCCTCACCTTCTTTATACTGTAGAAGAGAATGGATGTATCTTTAGTCTCAGACTAGTTACAGTATTTCAGACATTTTTCCTCCTTGCACGCATTCACGTGCACATATTTTGGCTTGATTTTCAATCAAACTGAGCCCTGTGTTAAAACAACATAGTGTTTTGGTCATGTGGGTGGGCTGTTTTGGGTACCAAATAATGACAATCATTGTAGAAAGTCCAGGTTGACACATCCATAAGTGACAGATTAAAGCCAAACATGATGTCCTTCATACTAAACCTGGCAGACAGCGGACCAAGGTGTTACCAGTTGAATGTGTTTCCTTCTTTGGACCACTCCTGATAGACAATAACCAGGAGAGCTGCAGTTTTGCTCCGTACATACATGAAACATGAAGTCAAAATGTTTACTTGCTGCCTAATATAACCCACCCACAAACAGGCGTCATGATCCAGAGGTAATCAGTATTTATTTACTTCAGATGGTTTCTGTTCTAAATGTCATTCATCAGAAGTCATTGGTATTTATTGTAAAAACAACAAAACAAACTATGAAGACAGTGAGCAAGTAACAAAAGGGCAACCCAACTTTATATATGGGGAGAACATGCAAACTCCACACAGAAAATCACTCTAAGCCCAAACAAGACATTGAATTAAATTTTATTCACAAGAGTGTGGAGAGGATGTTGCATTTGACTGTCACAAATGAAATAATTAAAGACAGACATTTATCGTTGAATTTTCTATATGAAGAGTTTCAGATTCATTCATCTGAAGACAAACACAGACAGCTCGCAGTGAGGAGCACTCACGCAGGACACATTAAACACATGAAAGGAAAAAGTATGTGCCCACAAAAATCTTGACTTTTGAAAATATTCTGATCATTTTGAAATGCCGTGGTAGGATTCTTGTGATGTCTCTTTTTTTTTCAATTATACATATTCACTCTCCCACTCACTCACACCTCCTCTCCATCTCGTTTCCTTTCATCTGTATCTCAGCTCCCTCTCTCCGACCCACCTCTCATCACGACCACATAACACTGAGTAAATCTGCAGTCATTTAATCCTGCCTGCTACTGGATTCCAACATGTTTGTTTACCTTGTAAACAATGGAAATCTGAAGACACGTCGTGTCGTTTTATAGCAGCTGATCTGATTTTATGTGACTTCCACTCCTCTCTGACTTCCCCCTGCTGGCCGGGCCAAGCTCAACTTTCATCCACCTGATACTATCAGTCTGTACAGGGAGCCCGGGATTCATTTGGTGTTAGTTTAGTCCGAGGAATCAGCAAACAGCGCCGAGAGATCAATTCACTCTGAGTGTAATGACTATTGATTCTGTAGGTGCTGAGAGACAGAGAGAGGGCTGAATGTATTTGGATAAAATAATGCTTTGCTCTCTCATGCTACACTGGGCTTCACTGCTGATGTTTGGCGAACTGACAGAGGGCTGGACGTGCATCTCAATGACAGACGAACTTTAGTTGAACATGCGTGCATTTGCACAAGGAATATACAACCCCATTTACAAGGGAATCGACACAGAAACATATTGTCATGCAACTGGTGGCACTTTTACGTTTACAGGCGATGGTCTAAAAACAAACCTGAGTATATTTCAAAAGTTCATTTCTTTTGTTCATTGTGAACTAATTAGGATAATTGGAAGCACATATATATTCAAATTTCACCATGTGAAATAAATGATGCGAAGAATAACTTTTCCATTGTATTCAAATTTTTGAGATATGCCTCCAAATTCTCTCACTTTTTGTCTGACTTTTCTAAAGTGCATGCACTTATTTGCTTGTTTTATGCACAGTATTAATGTGTTCACAAAACATGAAACACCCGAGACGTTGCCACACAAACCGTTATCCCTGAAAGGTCAGTGAGTAAGTTGCCTTGCTGACTGGAACTCTGTAAAGTTGCTTGTGAAATGGCTTCACTGATATTTGACTTTAAGATAGAAGCTGCAAGTAGCTTGCTGTTGTCGTCCCAACGGGCTCACTGTTTTCTTAAATCTCTTAAACAGAGAAGGAGAGTACAAGGTTAGCGCAATCTTTACAATCACAATGGCCACTTTAATAAGACAGAAAGCCTATTAATTTCAAGTGTTGCATTTAAAGTTCTTCAGTGGATTGTATCTGTATCAACTTGTGTGCCTTTGCTCTTTTGCTGTACCTTCGGTCTGAATCCAGTTCAACATTTTAAACTGAAAGATGCTCAATTCAAAAGACTTTATATGTCAGAGGTGGGGGGGGGGGGTTCTGGATGCAGCCTGTAGCATAAGATAACTATGATTACTTGAAAGTGTGCGCTGCTCTTTTCTGATTTTTTTTTATTTTTTTCTAAAGCCCTTGGTTACACATCGGCTCCTGACCCCGCCTGATACTGTTGATCATCATTCTCTAGGGAAAAGCGCGCAAATTAACATGGGATTTCCACTATATGATCAGTTAAAAGTACATCACAGAGTTGTGGTTTGAAGGTTACTCAGTCTTTTTCTGCTTCTGTGCTTCCTCCACATCTCCTCTCCTCTGTTTATTTCTTCTGATGTGTCATCACAGCCAAGAAATCCCTCGTGTATTAAATGGCTCAAAGACCTTTCTGCTTCATGAACCACCTCCTTTTCCTCTGTCTCTTCCCTCTTATCTCCCTTTTACTTTTTTTTTCTTTGCCCTGCTTTGTGTCTCCCCTTCTCTTCTCCTTCTTTTGCTCATGAGCGTCTTACATTTCCTCCTTCTTACATTTTGTTTCAACCCATTTGTCTCTCCTCAAGAGCAAAATCTGCAGACTCACCTGCTCTCAAAATTGAGTGTGTGTTATGCGAGTGTGTGTATTTGTGAGTGTCTGTGTGGCCCTGACAGGCTTTGTTGGGTCATGAATCTTTTACCCTTACCAGTCAGCACAAATCCCTCGTCTGACAGAAACACACACACACACACAGCTGGCAAGAAAAACAGCTCCTGGAGGTGTTTTTTCACTTTGGTGATTTCCTATATGTTAACTTGTAAAAGACAAATAGTGAATGAGGGAGTGAGAAAGATAAAATATCAGAAAAGTGAGGAGGAAGATGGGAGGAGAGAGTGAAAAATTAAACACAAAATGCTGAGGAGAGCGAGGCAAAACCTTGTCGGAGGAGGAGGTATGAACGAGGGAGGAAAGAGGGGAGCAGGAGAGCTGGACAGGAGAGAAAGGTGTGAGCTTATCTCACTGTCCAGGCTTTAGGGAGGTCACTCTGCAGACTGACTTGAGGATGGAGGATGTTCAGGAGGTGGTACAGTCACTCCACACAATAATGCAGAGGAGAGAGTTTGAAAAGAAAAAGAAAAAAACAGTCGAATGTCTGCAACCACAGGAGATAAATAATACAATGTTGCATGAAAAACCTCTGAACTTCAAACTTTGCTAAGTACAGGCTAAAATGTGTTGGTTAAATGCTGACCAGCAGCCGGCGTAGAGTTTTTTTTAATGTTTGAGTTGACATAGTACCACAAATACATCAGAGTTTTAAATTTCATCTGAAAATTCATATTCAATAGCAGAAAAAAGGCAAGGTCAATGCTCCTGCCTCACACCCAGAAGGTCATGGATTTAAATCAAAAATCTTTCACTGTGGAATCTGCATGTTCTTCCATCAGTTGAAAAATGAATAGATGGAGGAACAGAAAAGTGATGCTGGAACTAAACACTTTATGTCCACTCTCGCTTTACAATATCTACTTGTTGTAACAACTGTTCTACTTGGGTTTTGGGGACTCAGTTAAAGTTTGAATCAGCGTCACTGCCATCTTTTCCCAATCCTCTACCACAGTGCATCTGCCACTTCAATCCTAATGATGTGCTGGATTATCATACTTTTTCATACACCAATAATCTGTCTTCAGCTTCCAAGAAAAAGTGCTTCCATTACCAAACAAAGTCCAGGCTGCAGTTATACAATGCATTACATGTCATCACATACCTTGTGCATGACTCAATATACACATAGAAATACAATCTCATGACTGACTTGAAGAACAATGTGAGGATTAATTGTGATCCATTTGTTGAAACCACCTCTGTGTGTGTTTGGAACTGCAGTAAACCACGTTGACTATGTTACAGCATATTCAGTGGTAGTATCACATGCCAAAAACACAAAAAATAGGCCACGTATTGAGGGTATACCCCCTGTAAAACTTCAAGCTGTAGGATTCCTGCATTTTCTGCTGCTGTGCTGAACGTACTGTTAATCCTACTAGTATACCTTCAACACTCAATCAGCCAATCAATAGATATCAGTGAGATAGCATTTTTCATGCAGACTGGTATGATTCATTGTCATAAGAAGATAAATACAGTGATAACGAGACAAAACCAGGAAGGACAAGAACATTAGACAATATAAGACACAAATTACTGTATGTACAGGATGTGTTGAGAGAAAACTAAAGCTCAGAAAACTGAGAGTTTGGACATATTCAGGCACAAGTACCCAGATGTAGTACTAGTTCTACTGTACATGTAACATTATCTCATGATGTGAACAGGTTAAATTAGATATGAATCATTTCATAATGTGGATGCTAGAGACAACTAATGCCTCCTCTGAACTTTGTCACGTGAGGAATGGATGAATTACATCATTCTATTGTCACAAAACAACACTGTAACAATAAAAAACCAATTTGACAAGTTAAGGTTAAGGTGAATATTACTTGTGGTTTTTGCCACTTTTTTCTTTTAACAATCATTTGCATATATTCTTACATATATTTGTAATGAACATACCACTATCACATCTTTGCAAGTTTTGCAATGCCAATATTTATTTTACAGTCCTAAATTTGTATTAATCCCATTATCTACCTGATGATACTGAATATACAGTACATATTTGTTAACGATTTACATCATAGCATTCTCTGAGCTCATGAAGAAACATATTTTGTATGTTACCCTGAACTGAAATGTATTGCTTTGAACATTGTTAAAGTTTTGAATTCAGACAAATGAATAGATTTCAATGTATGTGAGATTAAAAAATCTCTTTATGTGTTCCTTATACCCCAAATTATGTATTATCCATACTGCTTTCTTTTGAAGTATTCATCCAAACCATCATATAATGACTGTTTGCACCCCTAAGCTGAGAAAGCTGAAGAGAATTCAATATATTTGACTAGAAATGGCCACTAGTGAAGATGGTTAGCAGAGGAATGATGTGTTAGTTATGCAAGTCATTAGATGATTAATTTACAGTATCAGCTATAATTCAACTTAATGAGTCTCTCTGGAAGAGGAACTCAGTCCAGAATTGTTTGTGGTCAAACAAAACATGGATTACAACAGCATAACAGAAACACTCTTTCCTTAACATGCTGTTTTGTCCCTGAAAGCTTTTACTGGAACTCATGGAAATGTGTGCGGAGCCCACTGTCTGTGAAGTGAAGGAGTTATTTTCTAATGTGTCCACTTTCTCTGTCAAGCTGCCTCGTCCATTTCCTCCTCAGTCGGTGATTTTCTGTTTCTCCACAGATTTTGAATAAAAGCCACAGTGCTGTGTGTTTGTGTCTCAGCAAGAGTGACGAGATCATGCTGCTGTTTGCTTTCCTGGGTCGCCCAAATTGCTGTACAGAAATGCCGTCACACACTTTTCTCTTCTCACACACTCCAGAGACGACAAATCTACAAAGATGCACACTGTTGCTCGCACTGTATTCCTGTCTAGTTAGGCAAAATGTTTGTGAACAAAGTGCTGCTCCTGCTGCTTCTGTAACAGACTTCTCCTGGTAATTGGTGAACGCTGGTGAAAATCCTGGATCCGGAGAGGAGTCTTTGTTCTTTTATTTAGAAAGACTGACACAACCCTGACGTTTCACTGATGATTCGGTGGAAAAGGAAAACACGTTTTCACCTTTTAAATTAAGACAGTTGTGAGAAGAGATGTCTCTGTGTTGTATTATGTCACATCATCAGTTTTAGTCTGATTTTCACAGAAAGCAGGACACTCATCTGGGAAACAAGCTGAAAAAAACAACCAACACAAAAACTAACACAAATCTGATTGTTTTGAGTAAAATGCTTCCAGATTTGAATTTCCTTTATGTCAAGTGTCTGGTCTTGTAACACTCAACCGTCTCTGTGTCGTTGTTATATACCAGTCCAGTTTGGTGCTTTTGTTGTTGGGAGTTTCCATGTTCTTCCACAATGCTTGTGTGAGTTTTCAATGGGTACTCTGGTTTCTGCTCTGGAGGGGTGGGGCCTTTTTCATGGCTCTGCTTGTCATTCACAAATATCCAGTTGGATCTTGAAGTTTACAGAGTCCTTAGTTCGTCTGAACTCTACAGGGTTTGATAGCCATTCCAAGTTTCCAAGCTCACAGATCTACCCTTTATAATGTATTCCAATTGCATTAAAGTGTGTTGTTTTTATCATAAGCGATACATTTCTGATAACTTTAGTATCTTTGAAGCGTCAGTTAGTTAGCAATTGTTGTGCTTGAGAGAAATGTGGCGCCACGGCCCTGTTTTTAAGTGATGATACACTTTTGTTGTGTTTTGAATGTGTGTTTACATGACAACACTGTGAAGAGTCTCTGAAAGTGACACTTTCTGAGAACCGTTTTCAGAGTGGAACATTTTCAAAACACACCGATCTCCGTCTCTGCACAAACACTTCTGAAAATGCACCACGGTCGCAGTTACATTTTTCCACACACGTGCAACACCAATAACAACGGAGGTTTCTGGAGTGTTTGTGCTGCTCGCTGTCCCGAATTCAACTCTTGAATTTCTCAAATGAAGTGTGCATTAAATACACCAATATCTGTATCACATGCAGAGACACTTTTTGAAAACATACAACAGATAGTGAATGTAAATACAGCTTAAAGAAGCGTGAACTGACGTATTACTGTTCTCTGCATGTGTGTGTGTGTGTGGTTGTATTACAAAAACACAGCACCAACTGGTGGCCTGACAATCAAACTACAGATTATGTGCGAAAGTAATATTTT
Source organism: Parablennius parvicornis (assembly GCA_900302745.1). Classification (NCBI taxonomy): domain Eukaryota; kingdom Metazoa; phylum Chordata; class Actinopteri; order Blenniiformes; family Blenniidae; genus Parablennius; species Parablennius parvicornis. The sequence goes on along the minus strand of OMNM01035273.1, from coordinate 2,283 downwards.
TCTGAAACAAAATAAAAGCAATGATCCAATTTACATTCAACCATTGTGCAAAACTGATGTGCCGCCAATTGTATTGGGAAATAATTCATAGTACTTCTGTTTAACAGAGGGATCAAATACACCCGACAGACTTTCAATGGGCACACTAAAATCTATGACAAAAATCAGGATGATTTACCAAATCTTCAAAAAATCTGAACTTTTCCCACCTTTTCTCAATAAAACTATCTCAGCAGTTGCAACGTATGGACAAAGGCGACTGTCAGCAAAAATGAAACCCAAAAGAAAGATGCCACAAATTTATCTAAGCATCTTGATTTAAAAAAAAAAAAAAAAGTTTGTTACAATGAATGCATACTATAAACTTGTGATATTAACTTTATGGAATTGAACACAGCAACAAGAACCAGGCCAGCCTCATGCTGAAGATGAAATTGCTGTGTCAGCCTGAAAAGACTTTCAAAGCACCAAATACATTTTATTCAACTGAAAGATAATGTATATGAGGCTGTTCACATTAATTTACATCCATGTTCCATCCTGAATGATGTCTCTCACTCTGTCCATGATGCCCTGGTCAACAGCAGCTTCAGTAACAGATGTGTTCCACCACAGAGCAGAACAGAGTGCCCTCAGACATTATAACTTTATGTAACATTATATCCATCCGGTTGGATTTTGTTTCATTTTTGTTGTGTTTTTTTTTTGTTTTTTTTTATCCTGTCAAGCTATTTTTCTATGCATATATTCATTTTCACTGTTAAGCCTTGTAGATATTAATATTTACCTCGCTGATATTTTATTCTTTGTTCTTATTCTATTCATTAAAAAAAATCCTTCAAGCAATACTATTCTATGCTATTCTATTTTTTGCAATGTCTGCTGACTTCTGTCTGTTTTCTTCACTGCAATTCAGTGTGACGTGTCGACAATCAGAAACCGAGAGTTTTAAATGAAAAACCTCTATTGCCTGCTGGGAAATAGTCCTCAAACAACTTAAGTAGGGAGGTAGAATAAACTGAAGATCAATCAAATCTTCAGTGAGGTTTCTTTTGTATTTCCCTGCTCTCAGCTGCATGTCCTCATTGTCTAGTCTCTCTTCTCAAGCACCTACACCTGTCTGAGTTGTTGCAGTTTCTGGAGTTGCAGTTCTGGAGTCCTCTGACATTTTGTGACCCGGCAGCTTGCTGGTGACGTCCCTCAACCACTGTTCGTCTTACAATGTCACAATAGTAACAACTCCACCCCGACTACCACTTTAAATTATTCCAAAAAACACAAGTCCTCCAAATGATCCTGTGGCTAATAGCTTAGCTTTGGAAAGAAAAAAGACCCAAAAAAACAAACTAACACCCAAACCCCTCTGACAGCTTCACACGGGGGAGTCCTGAGTAAACAAACGCTGATCCAGAAAGCGCTGATCCAGCCTTTCCTGCGCTCCCTGGATGCAATCGTTCTCCTCCTCTCTTCATCTGTTCATTAAGGTCAACCCGATTCTTTTTTGGACTCAAGTAGGGGGGGGGAGACAGTGAAGAAGAGGAGGAAGATGAGCAGAGTGAGCAATGTAAGAGGATTTGGAGCTAATGAGGAGAGTAGGAGGTGAGAGAAGAAGCAGATGATGGAGGGAGATGAGAGAGAGAGAGAGAGAGAAAGAGAGAGAGAGAGGCTGATGAAGGGGGAAATAGAGGGGGGTAAATACTGAAGAAGAAAAAAAGACAAGTGGGCAGGTGAATTTGCTCAGTTAGCTCCCTGGTGTTTAATATCACTCTCCCACTCTTTCAAGTCCCCACATTCTCCCCTCTCTCTATCTCTTTTTAATGCCCCCTCTTTTCCTCCTGCCTTCTCCCTCTTTTCCTCGTGATTTTCTGTTTCACACCTCTGCTAACAGAGGGGACCGGCCAGATGGATGCAGGTGTGTGTGTGTGTGTGTGTGTGTGTGTGTAGCAGGAAGTAGGCAGTGCTGCAGAGGCAGAGAAGCATGACTAATCCTCAGGACACACACACACACACACACACACACACACACACACACACACACACACACACACACACACACACACACACACACACACACACACACACACACACACACACACACACACACACACACACACACACACACACGGTGTTCCTCTGTCCTTCAGTATGAGACGTTCTCCCTGTATGCAGACGATGTTCTAGTAAACGTATTAATCGTTGACTCTGTTACGTTGGAACCGAAGAGCTTCAGGAAACTTCGGACTCTGTTTCCATGGAAACGGGGGAAACGACAACTTTGAAAGC
>OMNM01035270.1:0-15325 GCA_900302745.1 Parablennius parvicornis | reverse complement strand
AAAAAAAAAAGTAAAAAAAAAAAAAAAAAAAACACAAACACACACACACACACAAAAGGTGTGTCTTATAATTGAACCAATAGCTTACTGACGGCAACATGCAGGGGAACAAAAACAAAATGGTTAAGAACATGAGGCTGAGGTCAAATTACAAGCACTTGCTGCCTCCATTAAGCAGAGCACCCATCAACAAGAAGCTTTCTGAATGCTGAGTCATCACAAAGAAGTGAGGAAGGCTTATAAGAAGGCAGAAAAAAACAAAACAAAACCATTAGTACATTTTCTTTATTTCATATAAAACATGTTGATCCAAGTTTTACATTCAATCATTCCAATGAGCTCGTAAGTTGTAGTTCTTTAGTTTCATTTGTAATCAATTTCTCCAAAGAGCAAATGGGGGATGAAAAATTCTTTACATTTTCTTAAATAGTTGAAAATTCCCAAAACACACTTGATGGTTTCGTCTAAAAGTCGTTTTGAATGTGCTGAACATTCTTCCAGCAACACTGTTACTGGACTTCCTATACATTATGTTGTGTATTAGATTATTTTAGTTTTCATTTATAATCTTACTTGTTCTATGATGTGTAATGTTTTTGTAAGGTCGTTAAAATATTACAATTGTGGTCTTTTTTTTTTTTTTTTAATCCTTTCTCCACGTCCTTGTGTGGCAGTTTGTAAATAAAAACTAGAAAATTCCAGAGGAACTGTTGTGTGCCTGCCTCTCTTTTGATCTCCTTTGATTCCTTTGATCTCCTTTGATTGCTTTGATCTCCTTTGATCTCCTTTGAACTCCTTTGATCTCATCCATGCGGTGCCTCTGCCATCCACTTAGAATGGGACCTTTTTTTTGTTGTAGTTTTTTGCAGTTTACTCAAAAGTTAGTTGCCGTTAGTCGAATCGTTAACAAAAGTCATAGAACCCTATTGCTGAACTTTCCTCACGTTTTGGTGTAATCGTAGTGTCGGTGCGGGACTAGCTACTTGCAGCAAAAATGTCAGAAATATAACAATAAAATGGAATGGCCACCTAGAACATTAAAATTTGCACCTTTCCACTGAGCCAGGCACAAGAATGAGTTTTTATTGATTTGACAAGAGAAACATTCAACAAAACCCATGCCTGTCTATGTCGTCTCTGAGTAATATTAGTTGCACTGGTTCGTCCCTCGTGGTGTAAAAGCTAAGAAGTTTTTGAACTGCAGTTTATTTGACAGTTAGATTGAGAGCAGAAGACTTATCCTCGTCTGAGATGAGTTCTCACAGGGAATGAGTGCAGACTTGGATATCTGGGATGAACCTGAATAAGACTGCTGCTCCTCTGCGTCAGGATGAATTAGACTTGTAATTAGGACACCTCGGCGGATGTGTACCGAGCAGGTTCATCGGGGAGATCATCAATATCACGCTGAGCATGCTGCATGGCTTATATATTCCGACTGGGGGCTGTCGCAGGAAACACTAGACTATATGAAGGCAGCGGGAAAACACCACGGCGGCCTCTCGGCACGGCAAGATCTAAATGGCTCGACAAATACATCAGCTGACACGACTATCAGAGCGTTTTAAGACAAAGCTGAAGATATTCACCTCAGAGGGCCTTTGCTCCTGTTAAATGGCAAAGCAACTTCATTTCTTCTGATCTTCACATCTTCTCCCTCGGGAGGTTCCTCAGACACGTTTTCGTCAACATTTTCCTTGAAAATCTACGCGACGGGTTCGTAGTCTCATCGACCAAACTCTCCTGGGTTCTCCGGCGGCCTCCTGGGAGCTCGCAACGGAGCAAATACAATCTGGAGGAAGTGTGAATTTTAGTGTCAGATACTCTCATACAAAGAGGCGTTTATCAATTTCAAAGATAGTGAAAAGTGTGTTGAACCTACAGTCTGAGATTACTTCAACTTTTACAAGTTCTTTGCTCAGTGAGACAATCTGGTGTGTCTGAAGTAAACTTTTATTTAAAGACTGCAAAATTATCAAGAGTCCCAAGCAGTCATAAATGTTATCTATTGTTTTTAATCCCGATATATAATATGAATATTTTTGAGTTATTTGAAAGAAAGTAATCGTCATAGTCAAAGCAGTTTTCATATAGCGGCGTTTACATTATTTCGATAATTCGTAATTGTTACGTAACATTTTTTTATTCACATTCTTATGGAAGCCTATTGCATTCACATAAAAAAAATGGACTGCTTTTCTGAATTAATGACTTATCTCATAAGTATGAGAAAAAATATATTATAACAAAATTCGCCTGTTTCTCTGAATTTATGAGATACTGTTTTCTGAAAAAATTAAAAAAATTGGTATCTCATAAATTCAGAAAAACAGCCAAATTTTTTAAATAATTAATTTTCTCTTGTAATTATGAGATAAATAAGTAATAAACTCAGACAAACAGTCAATTTTCATTAAATTCGTCGTGTTGCTGGCGGACCACAGATAGATGCTATCGATAGCTGCTGCCGTCTCCGGCCAACAGCAGTCTCGTGGTTGGTACCTTGCATGTGGGACTTAACTGCATTTATGCCGATCGATGCTACGCTAATCCTTCTCTTGCAAAGTGTGCAATAGACTTCCTGGTTGTTATTCTCCACTTTCAGTTCGGGCATCTCGAGCCAGGAGTCAGAGAACTTGCACTTTGCCAATTTTGTTTTCTTCTCGAATATTCGCTGTCACGTGACGACGTCGCACCCGTACACGCCCTGAGGCAAGCTAGCTCCGAGAACACAAACGACACAAAGCGTGTATAATTTATTACCTGATAGAATCGCGATCAAGACTTTTTAAAATACTTTTAAGGGCCTTCATTTTCCCACGATTGATTTATCAACTTTTAATACTTTTTTACACCCTGAATAGAACATCGCTGGGATTTTATGAATGTGCAGCCTTCAAAGTCGCAGCTATCACGTCATCGCAGATCAAAACCTCCCAGCAACGTTTCAGCATCTTGTTGAATCGATGCCGTTAAGAAAAAAAGTGAGCTCATCTGGTAATAACAATGCACGTCAAGGTGAGTGTGGTCGTTTTATTAAAAAAGACCAGAGCAGCTTCCACAAGGCTCTGCACAGAGTGCCGGCTGCCTGAGCCTTAACGTTCTATTGCATGGCTCCCCGTGGTTGCCAGAGTGAGGCTGTGGCATTGGATTCACATTCAGAAAATACTAAATGTTTATATTCTTGTTATTGGGTTTGCAAAGGCGGAGAGGGGCAAGCACAGAGTGCATCGTTTCACTTTAAAGAGTCCAAGGAAGAGAAGACAAGTGTTTAAAAAGAAACTGCGATTCACAATTTTGTGGACTGATGTTCTTCATGTACTGGCTGTTCGAGGGTCCACGCTTTAAATCCACAGGACGGTATAGATTTCTCATAGTTCTTTTGACCAAAGTACTTCCTCACTTCACTTTGTAAACAAACCCCAATCCTTTAGAGTGGAGACAGTTTGTGGAAGCTTGTGTGCGAGTGCAGCAATTAGGACGCCGGTTAGTGGTGAGATTCCGTCTTTAACTGGCAGTCAGTGAAGAAGAGAAGAGAGACTGGTATGTGGGCGTGCACCGCAAGAAACATGAAGAGGTGCAACTTTGTTATTTCTCAGTCTTTTTTTTTTTTTTTTCATCAAGACCCCTTGCTGGGCACGGTGTCGTCCGGCTGTTAGTGCAGTGAAGGTTTTTCTTCTGGTGGCTGATATAGAACAAATCTTTGATGATCTGATACTGACAAGCCTTAATGGAAGGTAACAGTGATGAGAAAGAATTAATGTAGAGGAAATAATGTTGACACGGCATTTTACTATTGAGAAACGACTATTAAATTGAATATTCATTGAAATGGCGAATTGAACGTTAATGTAGAAGCAATTCCAACGAGATGAGACCATGGAGTGATGACCCAGATCAAAGCAGGAGACGATGGGACCCCCCGGGGTCCAGAGTGCTGGTAGAATTACTAATAGAAATGTTTGACAGACTCTTTGAGTAGCACGCCAGCGATTGTTAGCCATGGAAAAAAAAAAAAAAAAACTACGAAGTGGAGATTGATTGTAATAATAATTAAAAGGTACAATTAGTTGAAGGTTAGCTGGATAAAAGACGGCGACGTCAGAAGTGAAGGTTGGTGAAGTTGACGCAGGTGAGATAGAAAACGGAGCGACAGAAACGTGATGAGCTTCTCTTCAGGTTTCTACCCCGGCTGATGAATGGTTTGGATATTAAGGTTGTTTCATCCAGTTCACCAGAAGCTTACAGCCTCTGTTGTTTTGACACTTCAGTGATCTATTTTTGTTAGTTAGAGTGTTTTTACGAGAACAGACAGGTCGGGGTTAGCTGGCTCGCTTTGTAACCTCAACAATACCGTCAACACCGAGACATCAGTGGAATTACATCGTGACCATGAGTACAAACTCATCTCGGACCAATGGCCTCGTCAAGGGAACAGCGCCAACTAGTGGAGTCTGTTGGATAATAGGCAAAACGTCTCCCAATGTAAGGCGTTCCGATTTAGTTATTTTGAGATAATTACCATTTTATTATTCTTATTAAAATGAACTGTTAGGCCAAAAGGCATCAGACATCACATACTGTCCCATGTAATTGTGATTTATATTCTAATTGTCAATATAATATTGAATTCAGTGTTCTTGACTGAATGTCAGTATATATTCAGTTACTGCTTTTACGTCTATTCATTTGAAATAAGACAAGTTTTCACTTCTCGGGATAAATCTCAGTGTCCATTAAGATGTGTTTTCAAAAAAAGCTTTGTTCTGTCTAGTCGATTGTCTTTGCAGTTCTGCATCTACATAACAAATGTTGTTGTTAATCACTATTATTAAAATAAAAGTGAGTTTGTTTTCTTGTTTGTTTGTTGTTTCTCACCCTTTTGTTCCCTTTTTTGTTGTTAATATTGCAAAAAACTATAACAGCATTTGACAATTATACACTACAAGCAAATAGACACTGGATTTGTTTTCCTTCTCGTATTTCTTTTTTTCATTGCTGTTGTTAATTTTTCATTCCTGTTTGAAACACTAGAAAATATTCATTTAATTGTAACATTCTTATTTTTCTAATAAATAAATCTGTGTAAATAAAAAAAAATTTCTCCCTAAAGTAAAAGCAACAGTTTATCTATATCTAATGTCATTATGATGAAACTTTCTAAAAAAAAAAAAAAAGGGAAAAAAGAAAAAGTAGTCATTAGATATGTGCCAAACAGTTTGGTAGCTGATATGTACCAATCATGAAAACTCTGCAATCTGTTCCAACTGTTTAGACTATGAAATGAACAGATGCATTTTTTTTTTTTTAATCCTTCAGGCCCTGCTCAGTTTAAATTAAAGCAACGCTCACAGTAATTTGTCTGCCTTCCATTTGTAAATTCAACATCGCTACAATGTGATATATTGCAACATTGTGGATTAAGAAAGAAAGAAAACAGCATGTGACCAAAGAAATATACAATTTTTTGAGTTTGTTTTGTGTAAAATCCCCAAAGATTCCCAGAAATCCTTCACCCTGAGCAGGAGCCTTTCATCTGGCTGGTGAGTTTCACTCTGAGGCCTTCATGTCTGATCCACCTGAAGGTGAGGTGATGCAAGCCGGTACCCTCCTCCCTCGCAGCAGGTGGAACACAAGCTTCTGCTTTTTTTTTTTTTTTTTTTTTCTTTTCAGGCTGAGATCGGGTTGAGCTCGCTGTAACTTCAGGTTTGTTCTGCTGAATGAGGAAACCCTGTCCGATACATTCCGATGCCCTGTGGCAGGATCTCCTGACTGGCCCCAAACCATCCTTCTTCAACATCGCTGTGTCTAGAACGAAGGAGAAGACAAAAGATTTTGAGGAAAAATCCTTTTTGTCACTCCTCCTGTAGTGATGAACGACGTGACGGAGTTTGTGCAGCAGCATGGACGGACGACCTTCTAGCTCCAGACGGATGCTCTGTGGAGAAAAGCCAGTCAGCACAGGTTTTATAAATTACCCTGAGCTTTTACGTTTGGGTGTTGACAGTGTTTCATTCTTGGGATATTGAATCTTCCCCGTCTCTTCTCAGCCGGTACATGTCAGTTAACCTCTCACAAAAGCGTCGACGTGATCTTTAATGATTCAAGTCGTCTCTTGGGAGGCTGTGACTTTGAAGAGGACGCAAGTTCTGACTGCTGCTGCAATTTATTCATCAGCTCAGTTTGATTCACATTGTGAAATAATTATCAACGTACAGAACGAAATTCCCAACAGATGGTTAAAAAGTTCAAATTGTGACAAAACATTTGAGGAATATAATGACTCCATATTGTTTGGATCACAAATATTGACCAATGAAGCCTTTGTAGCTCTGAATATGATTCTTATTCCATCCAGACTGTGTTCATGGTGTAACTCTAAACTTAAAGTTGGACATTCTGCAGCACTGGCCACTATTTGTATCGTCTGTTTCTCCGCTGACTTCTCTTTCTAGCTCAAACAGCTAAATGCTAGTGTTGTATATGCATGTCATATAATCTTAAATATCGAGTTGGACTGTGCAGTAGAATAGTGATTAGCACACTCTGATTGGAGTCTGATTTTTAGGCCTTTCTGTGCAGAGTTTGCAGGTTTTGCGTGGGTTTTCTCCAGGTACTGCGGTTTCCACCTAAACATGCACTTGAGCGTAATTATTTACTTTAACCTCCCTGTAGACATGAGTATGAGCAAATGTGACTGTCTTTCTCTATTTGTTTACCCTGTGATTGACTGGCGACATGTCCAGGGGGCGTGAACTTTCTACCATAGTCGACTGAGATCAGCTCCAGCACCTGATTGACCCTTACACCAAAGATTTCAAGTGAAAAATGGAAAAACTTTAGCCCCGTTTCCACTGCACAAAAAGTGTCGGTACGGTTCGGTACGGTTCGGTACGGTTCGGTACGGTACGGCATGGTTTGGTACGGTACGGTACGGTACAGTATGGTACGGTTCGGTACAGTTTGGTACGGTTTGGTATGGTTTGGTACGGTTCGGGTTTTCGTGCGTTTCCACTGCAAAAGTTGTGCATGGTGCCAAAATAACCGTACCAAAGGGTTATCAATTTCTTCACATTCAGAACGAGGCTGACTGTCTTTCTACCACAGCCTCCTAGACGATGTGTGCTACAAAAGAAACACCAACACCAGAGAAAACAAGGGTGGCTGCATCGCCCTAGAGGCCCATTATAAGTCAAGTATAAACTTGCCTTAAAAAAAGAAAAAAAGAAAAAAAAAAGCAACACACAGTGTCCCCCCAGAGAGCACTTCTTTGTTAATCCCTATTAACCTCCTCAGTGAGCAGGGCACCGGTTCACAGCCTTGGCCACTTAAGTTTGAGCATGACCTTACTTTGTACTTACAACTGTCTAATGTGTTTGCCACGGCTTGGCTGTTCTCCAGTTCAGGTTTTCATCCATTCACCCCTGTGAAGATGTGCAAGTAGGAGACAGAGGGTAAGGACTTAAAGCATCCGACCCGTTCTAAATGAAATAGGCCGTTAACATTACCGCAATCAGCGAATAAAACTGAGAAACATTGAGAATCACATTCCCTTGATAAAAGCAGCAGATACACTAATCAAAGAACAGATTGCTCTCGAGGGCAAGTGTGTTTGCTATTATAGATTATTCTGCAACCATTATATATGAAGATATTTTGGAAACAAATTGCATTGAATTGTAAATGAGGATGCGTCACTCTGGGGTGGCGTGCGAGCCCGGGCGAGTCGAGAGAGCTGGACTGGTGTTGTGCCAAGGTCTGCCAGAGTGCAGAGAATAACCTGCCCCCCCGTGACTGTATGTGCAGTTGAACATGGTGAATACTAATTATAACACAGAGACTCAAACACATTCGTTCATGACAGACCGCACCATTTGGCAGGTTTTTAAATGTACTAAGATTTCCATGCCTGCAATTTTAACTTCGAAGAACTGTCATTAAATAAATTCCCTATTTCATGTAGCGACTGACACCATTAGTCCATCTTCATTAGTTTACATGAAAACGTATCGAGAGAAATCCCACCTTTTTTTTACATTTCTGCTTGAAAATGAGGTCCGTTTAGAAGGAAATGACAGAAACACTGAAAATGATGTAGTTTATAGAACGCCAGGCCAAAAGTTGGTGCTGGTTTGTTTTGTTTTTTGCAATGAAACTACACACACATGCCTGCAGAGAACAATGTGATCCCAGTCCTACCAATGGTGAGTACACAGATGACAAAATCTACCACGTCCCAGGAGGATGTCGACAGGGTCATGTGACTTTTGTTGCTATTGACCATCTACTCGTGCATGTGCCTTCTGATGTCGGGGGGATGGTGAGCACCGGAGAACTTACAGGTCCGTGCAGCTCCGTGGCCGCAAAAAAACAACCAAAACAAAAAAAAAACAGGTCAACAAAACAACCAGAGCAAAGCAGAGTATGTAAACAACAGAGGATTCATATGACCTGTGAGAGATTTAAAAATTGCAGGCGTGTTGAGAGTGACGTAAATTATTGACCAATCAGCAGACGGCTCCTCAAAATGGGACCAGTTCCGTTGTGCTGGGTACCCCGACTGAAGGGGGACGGAAAACTGTAACCCTTTGGTACTGTTGTTTTGGTACCATGCACAACTTCTTCAGTGGAAACGCATGAAAACCTGAACCGTACCAAACTGTACCGAACCGTACCGAACTGTACTGAACCGTACTGAACCGAACCGAACTGTACCGAACTGTACTGAACAGTACCGAACCTTAATGACCCATTATGGAACATTTTGTGCTGTGGAAACGGGGCTTAACAGTGAAAGAAAAAAAAGGCTTCAATGGTTTCCTGAACTTTACTTTTCTGTTATGAATGCATAATTAATCACCCACACACGCTATTTTTAGATATTTTCCACGTTAAATCAAAAGAGATAAAACAATAAATAATCAATCATTTTCAGGTTGTCCGTGCCATGCATGGCTTTTCTTTGGGCACTTTGGTTTCCTGCCGTAATTCAAGAACACATTTGTTCGGTTTATTTATGCGACTTCTGACTCAAACTATAATATTGTTCAAGTCTATGTATAAACTAATGGAAAGATTAGTTGGAATTGCAAACAAAGAATCAACATTAAATCTCTCATTTTATCACCGTCTGTGTCCACTTTGCAAAATTGAATCTAATCGAGACCTGTAAATGCTGACAAATCTAAATCTTCATAATATCATATATACATATTTTTCACTTTCTGTTTCCACCAGTTAAATGGATGGAAAGACAGTATGGGATGTATGACTTTCTTTATTTCATTAGGAATGGAGGCCTCCAGGCCAGGACTCTATTGTGATTGTAATGTTTGTTCTTATTATTATTCCGCCGCGTCATTGGACCCAAACTTGACCCTTAAACACGCTCAGAAACTCACCAAATTTGGCGAGATTTAAGAAAATGTCAAAATTAATCCCCAGAGAGCCAAATATGCTCTCTAGCGCCACCTAGAAACACTAAAATGGCCACCACGGCCCGAAGGAATGTCGTAGGGAGATCAAACCAAAACTCATTTGTTCGTCTGATCAAGACCTCAAAATCATGTTCTGACTAATTAGGGGTCTGATACATTAGAACTTAGCTGTCTTTCAAAATAAAAGTCCAAAACTCCGTCAAAATAAAAGTCCTTCTTTATTAACAATGACACCTAAAACCTAAAAAAAAAATTATAATTAGGGATTAGCTAGATTAGAGTTTAGCTGCCCTTCAATTTATAAGCATTGGAAATTTCTAAATAAAAGCCCTTCTTTAATCATTAATTACACCTAAAACCTAAAAATAATATATATTTAGGGGTTAGCTTGATTACAGATTATCTAGCTTTCGAAATAAAAGACCCACATATTTTCAAAATCAAACACATTTTTTGTCAAAACCTTCAAAATCTATATTTTGTCATTATTTAACTCAGCCAGAAGCTGCTTGCAGCTTTAATTTTCATATGTATTTTCTCTTATTTGTTCATTATTTTAGTCACTGTCGTATTTTCCCTTCGCTCCTCCTCCGCAGCCTGCCATGGTTAGCCTTTCCTTCGCTCACTCTTGGCTCTTGTTATCTCTCCTTCTCACAGTTTCTCCACCGTTTACTTTTCTGCCTACCTCTCACCTATCACAGCCCTCCCTTCATACTTCATCATTCCATCTTTGTAGCGGTGCAGCTGCAGAAATGAGACTTGGCTGTGACTAATCTGCTGGCAGAGCCTCCGAGGGCCCCTTGTGGTGGCGCCTCTTCACAGAGGACACGTCTGATTGATTGGACCTGGGGAAAACTTTGTCAGGCTGGCCATCATGACGGGATCTCTTGCCTGATAATAAATTCCCTCCCTCCCCAGGACTTTAGGGAGGCACAAGTGTCATGCGGTGCATTTTCAAGACGCATGGTGCCCCAGGCTATTACGGTTGATCCACATTGCCAGATTCGACTTTCTCCTCTGCATATCCTCTCGCTCTCTTTGCAGTCCCGGGGTTCCCCGTCGGCGACCCTGAACCAGCCGACACATTCTTCATGTGAACTGCGTGTTTGATCAGGACTGAATGTGAAAAGAAAAATGTGTATACAGACATTAGTCCGGTTAAACAAGAAGCATGTGCTTGTTTGATATGTGTCTAAATGTGTAACCAATCATTCCCAATTGCATGGTTTTTTTGGGTTTTTTTTTTTTTTTTTTTTTGCTGCAAAGTGCAGTGTGCATATCAGATGAGGGCCGCAGAGAAAGAGCAGGGGAATTACTTTTATCGGCAAAGTGTCATGACAAATTGATTTTCTCACTTAAATCCCAGACACTGGACAAGACGTAGCAGGTTGAGTGTTTCTCTCCCAGTGAATGGCTCATTTTCTCTTTTCCTTCACAGATCAACGGCACGGTGTCATTAGGAGGTGTGGAGCTAGACCCCAGTGCCAAAGCTCGAGCGGCTACAATGCCAGCCAGCTCTCTTTTCCCTTCTCTCTCTTTTCTCTCTCCTCTCCCATCCTACAAATGTTCATTTATCAGCAGTGTGACCGATGGCTCTGGAGCAGGAGTCCATGTGCTCCATCACAGACTCAGTCACCCGCTGAAAAGACTCTGAGGCATGTTTGTCACTGGGCTGTGAGAATCGGTGTGGTTAGCACATGCGCTTGAACACACCGCCCCCGACGCACATACTGAGGAGGAACAGTGCAACGAGGGAACTCATCTGTTAGTTTAAAACGGCACAGAAAGTGCTGCATTGTCGCTGAAAACTCAAAGAGAAACTTTACATCTTTATTAGGTTATTTATAAAATGTGAAGGCTTTTTCAAACAGAAATCCATACATGCTAATTATTTCAACTTAAAGCTTGACTCAAAAAGGTGCATGTTATCTTGCCCCAACCCCACAAATTAAAAGCACACAGATGACTCAAAAACATTTACAAATAGGCAGAAAATCAGTTGAAATGTGTTTTTATTTTTTATTTTTTTTTTGTTTAAGTGGAGTATGATTCTGTAAAAACCTTAACTTTAAATGAAACAATATCCTACAGTGGGATGGAAGATTAGCAATGAGGTGACCTAAGGTACATTTATTACACTTATTGGGCAAAACAGAAGTTAGGTTGGTTGAATATGTTGAATTAAAACTGTTGAAAAGCCTTCATAGGATGCAGGGAAATTAAAAAAAAAGTTGCGGCACGATTATATATTATTTTCCTCTTTAGACAAAATTGATGTGTCTGTACATATGTGAGTGTATGACTGAGTTTATATACATTATGCTGGTGGTACATTTTTATAGTTGGGATATTGAATAATATTTTCTACATGAGTACATTTAATAAATTTAAATGTATGATAACAATTGACATCAACTGAAAGGATCTCAATCATTTACTTCAGATTACCTGACGTGGTTGTTTGCCATAGAAACATTATAACGTCACATTTTTAAAATAAGCGTGCAAAAATGCATTAGGCAGCTGACTGTAAAAACACCCCCGTTTAAAATGAAGTGACGTGTCTCAAATATTTAGCCTCGGAGCCAAAAACCAGCCCATGAAAGGTTCCGTTCAGCTTGCAAAGTGTAAAATTATTAGAATGTATCAACAATTTTTTTTTGGGTTTAAATGCCTGTGATGAAGCGTGGACTCGTCAGAATGTACCAGGCTTTTGCTAATACTGGGCTGCGATTGGCTGCGGCCCCAATGCGACTACCAGTCTGATAATGTGATGTGAAAGACGGCTACATGGGTAGATGCTACGGCTTTGCCGCTCCGGTGCAGTAGAGAGGTAACCGTGCTTAACTAAAACGAGCTTGACTGCCCTGATCGACTGCACCAGTCCACCCGATACAGTCGGCCGGGCACCGTTATTGTTGCTTCCAGCAGTTTGAGCCACTCAGGGCTCGTGTTTGCTGCATGAATCGCTCACTGAAAGAATCACTGAACATGCACTGTGCCTTCGTCGAGAAATAATCTCAGATTGTTTTCAGCCACTTGCTCTTTTTTGCCTGTTTCACTACGCCTCGTATCGGGTTGCCAGTTCGCTCGCAGCCGACTGAGACGCCAGCCGAACTGAGAAATGGAAGGCTTGTTTCAGGGAGGGACTCGGTTTAGTTTATTCAGCCAAATATATTTGTTTTCATGAACGCGGTGTCACGTGTTTGTGTGCTGCCCTTCGGGCCCTGCACCTGATAAAGTCATTAAAAGCACCAAGCACTTTTCTCCCGGGCTTGTTCTTCACCGAGTGAAGACTGCAGTATATTGACTCGTCGTTCTCTGACAGCATCATTCCCAAGGCTGAGGCTCACGATACAGACATCTGAGATTACAGCTCTTTTTATATTGCCATTGTGGTTTTCAAGAAAAGGCAGACAAGCAGGTTTTAATCACCCGTGTTTCAACACCAACCTCTGAATAGACAAGACAAGTGTTTAAAAAGTGCTTTTAGCGTATTTGAATGAGAGTACTGTGTGCATTAGGCCCCGGTAACATCGGAATTTTCTTTTTCGAGTGCCATGCCCCATAAGCACAAAGTAAAATGTGATACCATGGAGTTGGATTTGTTGTTCTCTGAAGTATCCCAAAAAACAGAAAAACACACAAATGTGTTGGAAACAGATGGAGAAACAAATAAAAATCACATTAATCTACTAGAGTAAAGTACTCCCCGTATCGTGTTCTATTTTGGTACAGATGACTGACAACAGATCAGCTACACAGAAAATGCACACTTTGTTATTTAAAGTGTTTTTTGTCCAAACAAACTTCCGGTAACTTTGACCCTAAATCTTCTAATGCAGTGTTTTATACAACCACAATTAGTCTTGTGATATTTAACGAGTAAATGATTAGAACAATCCCTCCATTGTGTTTGTATGTTAATAGAAAGATGTATAGCACATTCTTACAACACCCCAACAACATTATACTTCTTCATGTCAGTAAACGTTGAAGACGTTTTGGCTTTAGGTGGTTTTTGGTTGTTTACATTTAAGTAAAGCTGATATTTCAGGATAAAAATCTTATTTAGCAATCAGCCTTTTTTAGGATGAAGGAACGATAGTTTTGTTATGTGCATGTGTAACGGATGGGAAACTTGTGGTTATTCAATGAGACGACTCTGAGGGTTCTCCCTTTCTCTTTATTTCCTGCAGAAGACATTAACAGGACAATTAATCCATCTTCTCCTTATCTTTTTATACTTCAGTCCCCTCAGCCATGTAAAACAACACTGAGCAGTGTTTTTAAAGTGAACTTAGAACATTAAATATGAAAGGTGAACACATGAGGGTGGAACAAAAGAACGGAAACAAAGACAAAACCCAAAATAAATCACATACCTGCAGAAGACATTAACAGGACAATTAATCCGACTTCTCCTTATCTTTTTATACTTCAGTCCCCTCAACATGAAACGAGAGCAGTGTTTCGCGGGCTGCCGACGTCACAGAGCACTTTTACAGGCAACGGTGCCAAAATTAACGACACTGAAAACATCTGTAAAACTTAAAATAACAACCCAAACAAGACTAAACAGCTTGATAACATGACGCCATATAACGATGAACAGTGTGCACTGAATACTTTGACATAAAAATGCGACATTTATAAAAAAAAATGTAAAACAGCCATGCAAAACAACACTGAGCAGTACAGGGAGGGACTACGGAAGCTCGGGAGGGACAACTAAGACAAGGGTGCAGGAAGGCAATTAAAAAATAAAGCAAAATAAATAAAACATGGGCAATCATAGATAAAATTCACAAATCCAACAATAACAATAACAATAATGAATGGAAATTGATGATTAATAAAATGCACTTTTTAACTCCGTTACACTTTGATCTGTGACAAAGTGAAGTAGAACTTGTGAAAAGTCCTGATCAGCTTCAATCTGCATTGAAAAACAATAGTGTGTTCATGAAGTTAAAATCATGTTGGACAACTGGCAGACCCCCCCCCAGTGAAGTCTGTAGCACGGCTAAATAATATATTAAAAATCTATACGACAAATACATGACATCTCAAAACATTGAAGAGAAACACGTTGTGTTTCAATGCACTTTCCAATAATTCTGTGAAGATCAAACTGAAAGAAAAGTGTGATTGATAATGAAGAATGATGTGATGAACATTCTGAACTTTTAAATAAGTGATACCTGTAATTATTTCATAACGAGACCAAAACAGACGAAATTAGCAAATGAAATAAATTTGCCAACCAAGAGAAAACAATAAGAGGAAATACTCCTGGGAGCAGGAGAAAGAGCTGGGATTTTAAAAAGCGCAAAGTCATTAACATCATGTACCCAAGTATTTGGCGCAAAGCGTGTCGCAGTACTCGACATTATCGAGCTTTGCATGTTCAGCTAATGCAGCCTCAGCCTGTCATCCCTTTCTCTTCTTCTTCTTTTACATCAACAGCATTAAACCTCATTTGTACAACAAGCATGTCAAGTTCCTCACATTCAACCACAGAGAAGCCTCAGGAATGGAAGCCAGCCATGGTTTCCTCTCCGTGCATTCAAAATCTGCCCTCCTACACTGGAGGTGAAAAAAAAAAACTAAACAAAAAACAAGTGAAAGGATGTTCACAATTTTTCGACACAGCAGCAGCAGCAGCAGCAAATACATTTATGAAAGCAAAGTGTCAGGGATACAAAAGATTTCAGGCAAAGGCTCCATCGCAGGCGTGAAAAAGTACATTTGATTATGTTGCCGTCTCAGTTTCACTCTGTGTCGCTGCCTTTTCTCCGAGCAGACGTGAGAATGAAGGACTGGATGTCACGCTGCTTAAGCTCTTTCTTTGTGTGGAAAACATTCACGCCTTCAGATTTGGGTGG
>OMNM01035269.1:0-13964 GCA_900302745.1 Parablennius parvicornis | reverse complement strand
GATTCACGAAAACATATTTGATTTATATGTAATTATGTCCCACATCATCTTCAGGTCAGTTGATTGACATTACACTATATCGATCATTAATTATTGTTTGTACACTTAATCTTAGACGTAGCTTGTTAAAATTGCTCACTACTCTTTTTCAGTTTACCTGCTGGGATGAGCTTTCTATCAAGATCTTAATTTATTTCCTCAGACAATGTAAAGTTGAATTATGATGTCTCAGTATTGGGGTTTTATATGTCTAAAAATAAATGACCAACCTTTGATCTATTTTGGCCATATGAATAGGTTACTGTTTTACACTTGAATCTTTATTAGACATATTATTCATATACATAAATACAGTAAATACAAACCAAAGAACCAATGCCTCTTGGGATACAGTATACCTTCCTGTTATAATCATCTTGTCTTGTGTACAGTCCATTTCCTCCATTTTTCTTCCAGTTTTGCTTCTTACACTCTGAGTGTTAGCGTTTCCATTAAGAAGATGTCCTCCATGATCTTTAGCCACTGAACCTTTGTTGGTGGTGTTTCATAACAAGAATTTCTCATGATTACAGGTTGCTTTTTATAATAGTATTAATTTATTTCTGAAAAGTACATTTTCTCACTGGATTACTACAAAGGATCTCTGAAGTATACCTCCACTTTGACTCGTCTCTGTGGTCAAATTGTGGCTGTCGCATCATCAAAATTAGATTTAAGAGAAAATATCACCAGGTTCTAAAAAAATATTTTCAAGCTCCTCCTAACACAATTCAGTCCGATGGAGTCAATTGAAAGTACTTAAATAGAGTTTATACTTTAGGTCTGGTGAAGAGGGCTTTTATCCCCACCTGATCCAGTTCTGTGAGAGTCACTTGGAGAAGCTGGATTCTGGGAGCAGAGCTCTCAGGAGGTCCGTCCCCGTGGCCACAGCAAGCAGCCTCTCTGAAGACGAGTGGAGCCAGATCGCTGGTGACCTGGAGGTAATTTTGTGCACATGGCACCGTGTTTTTGGAAAGTCCTGTGTTTGTCTGACATTTAAATATGATTCTTTTTCCAGGCATGGCAAGAAGACACAAGAAAGACCGAAACTTTACTGAAAGATTCGTCATTATTTGATGATGATTTAATGGAAAGTTTGCCACCTGTAAGAGGTTCAAATCACTTTGTTCCACTTAATCAGGTAAAAATAATCATAAGCTACGGGAGGTGTCGTATAAACCTTTATATGCAAGACGAATTAATACATGAAGTCTATATTTTAAATCCAGAATTCAGTTCAGAGGAAAGCTCCCTCAAATCGGCCTCTACCACGGGACTATGGAGAATGGGACCAGTGAGTGAATCTTCCTCCATGTTTGTTAAAAATCACCTGCTGTTTGCAGCCTCCAGTTTTGATTACATCCAAGTAAACTAGTCAATTAAACCAATTTTTTCATTTGTATTTTTTTACAAAGTCTGCCTTTCACACACTTTTCATTCTCTCTTCAGGTTCGATGTGGACAAAGAGTGTGAAAAGGTCGACGGGACTGTGGTGGAAAAGGATCCGCCGGCTGTTTTTAACACGGGATGTCATCACATCAAGACTAAAGTGGACGTCTCCTGTAATGAATTAACTCCGCTTGTGTTTTTTTTTTTTTTCTGTTCCTTCTTTGCAGGCAGATGTGTTTAACATGTTTGTTCTGATCTCTCAGCGCTGTCACAACAGGAGAGGCTTCGTCTGTCAAACCATGAAAAGGCCAAAGGGAATGAAGCTTTCAGAGCCCATGATTACGAGGAGGCGGTGGCGTACTACTCCAGGTCAGGTTATTTAAACTGCCTGATGATTGTGAAAGGCATCTTACGTCTCTCCAGGGAATCATATTGCTTGACTTGGCATTAAAGCAGGCCGCTTATTGCAGTTTGACATCCGTCCTGTTTATTGTGGTGGGAGCGTTCTTACATTAACGGCACCTTCATTCTATTAAAGGAGCCTTTCCATTATACCGACTGTGGCGACGTACAACAACCGAGCACAGGCACAGATCAATCTCAAGCACTGGCTCGGTGCCGTGAGCGACTGCCAGAGCGTCCTCCAGCTACAACCAGGCAATATCAAAGGTGCTTTCCCATTTCTATACTGCTTGCAAATCATTTTGCCTTTAATTGTTGGATTCATTCCCTTGATTCAACCAGTGTGGCAGCACATGTTTTTAACATATAATGTGTGCGTCCACCTTCAGCCCTGCTACGTCGTGCTACTGCTCAGAATCAGATGGGAAACTTGCAGATGGCTGCTGAAGACGTGAGGACGGTGCTCAGGGAAGAACCGCAGAACGCTACGGCCTCTGTAGGTGATAGAAGCACCGGTGCTGGTGTGTCAAACATGAGGCCAAACAGGCCTTTTGAATGTGTGCTGGTATGAAATACTGTGAGATCAGATCATCTCGCTGTATTTTCTGTTCATGCCAGCAAACTAACAATGAACCCTGAACACTGTATTCGCTTCATTTTCTATAGACAATCTTCAATACATGAGAGGAGTCCTTGATTTCTCTCTCACTGCAGAACGCCACCCCAAGGAGGCGGGGTTTAGTAGCCATCTGACCAATTACTGATTAACACCAGAGTGACTGATATAAAACTAAACCAATCAGCTTTATTTCACGTGGCCACTTGGGCCAACCTTTAAGTCCTCCCAACTCCGTGATCAATTAATGTCAGTTCTGGTTCGTTCTTGCATGTATCTGCTAGATGTTGAGATGAAGACAACAAGCGGTGAGTCTCTGATTATTAACTCTTGTTACATCTCTTCTAATTTACTGTTTGAAAGGAGAACTTTGGCTGAAAAGGAGCAGGTCAGGTTCAACTTTATCCATTATAGTTATTTGTAAATGCCCACAAACATAAATGTGTTCAGAATTTAGAAAATGTGTCCAGGTTTATTAATGTTTATAAATGTTTAGACGTACAAATGTTTTTCATTAATTAGTGAAGAGCTTAAAAAGTACACTGTTGTTGTTTTTTTTGGTTGTTGTTTTTTTTCCAAAGCATTCTAAAATGCTTTTAAAGATGAATTGATGTGTTGTTTGAAAATTTACCTGATATCTACATTATATACGAAAATGGTAGCAGCCATTACAGAATTTTCTTGGTCATGGGTCGCGCTCCGGGGAGAGGGAGGCACGGGGTAGTATGATACACCCTTGTCTTTCTATTTGGGTGGAGAGCGTCCTTGAGGGGGTCAGAAGTTTGTACGTAATGTATTTTGGGTTTAGAAAAGCCGATTTCCTTTGTTCCATTGTCCAGTTGTCACATGATGTGACACCACCAGGTGGCAGCAAACCCATTGTTCACCAACGTTGCTAGGGAATCACGTCATCACTAACACTGGATTAAGACTGAAATTGTTATTTTATGACCAATTGACACTCAGTACATATCATGATATGGGTTGAGGTCCATTTTGCTGTTTTAATTGTGTCAATGGTATAATTATTTGTGATTTAATGACAACAAAAGCATGGGAAACAGATCAAATTTCGAAATAACACCCCCAAAAATTATTATTTAATTTTCTCCCACCCACTTATCTGGGAATATTTCCCGGGGGCTTCACTAGTTCCTTTTATTTTTCCTAAACTCAGACTAACTGTCATTTCCAGTAAACCAGCCCCAACACACATTTTCTAAAATCGACTAATGAAGCTTCTTCTTGAATTTGTTTTTAGTATGTTAATAAAAGAGTATTAAAAAGTGTTTTATATTCACTTGCTGTTTAAACGGAAAATATTTTTCATCACTGGGGGACTCTCTCAAAGTAAAAAAATTTATATAAAAAAAGAAAGCTTGTCGTGATGTGGTTTTATAAACAAACCGTATTTAAATGAAGTTCACATTGTCTGATATTGAATAATAATGAAGCGCCCCACCTCAGAAATGTATCACCAGCCGCCACTGGTGACACGTCCAAAACAATGTCCTATTATGATAGTAATACACTTTGTAGTGTTCAGCATTTTGGCTAGAGGCCAATGCTACTTTGGGTTTCAGTATTGTGTTGTGTTCAATATTCTATTCAAAAAAGTCAATGTTTTGTGTGTTTGATGCTGTCACTTCCTGGGCCGGATCGGAGACTCTTGCAGGCTGGTTTTGGCCGGCGGGCCTTATGTTTGACATCCCTGGTTTAGAACTTTAAAATGTCACTATTTTTCTATCAAAGTACCTGCTGTTCCCTTCACTGTCCACTAGAGGGTACATTGTTTTGGTAACATTATCATATACACTGATTAACTTCTACTGTAGCAACAGTTTTGAAAACTAGTGTTTTTACATCATAATACTATTTGGGGTGTTTGACAGTCTTTTTTTTTCTTGTCTCTTAGATGTTTGTAAATATTTTTAATTCATTGTATTTTTCTAATATCTTACTTGATTTCTTTTTCGATTTTGCAATCAGTTTTAGCACTTTATGTTAAAACAGTCTGAAGAGAATCACAGTGACAAAAGAGTTTTATTTTTCCCTTTTCTAAAATGGTACAGTTCAAGGAAAGAACTGTACCACTACTTATACATATTTGTTGTTCAGAAACATTTAGAAAACGTCATATGTTTCTTTTTTTTTTTTCCTGGTCTAATGCAGTTGATATGAAATTGGTCTGTTTTTGGCTTAAAAGAATTTGCAGCTGATTCTCTGTGTGACGTGTGAGCTGGTCTTTTGTCCAGCAGGGGGCAGCAGGTGAATCTGCGTGAGATCAGAGACTAACGAGGTTACATGAACCGTGAGGATTGTTGTGGTTAACAGGGAATGATGTTTTCAGTAGTTCTGTGTTGGAGGGAGAGCTTCCACTTTGTCTTCCACTTAAAGAACATTGTTTATATATTGTTTCACTACTTTTATTAGGGTCTTTAAGATGTGGTGTCATTTTCATTTGATAATTTGGAAGAAAATGTTAAATTTCAATTCATGCTCAGTGGAACACAGATAACTTAACTCAGTCGTGTCATGCTTACCAAGCGATTTCAGACCATCGTGCTGACTCCCTACTGTTAAAATAAAGCCTAATTCATTAAATTTTTTTGTGTTTTAGAAACTTCTGTCTGAAATCGAGAAGAAAATGGGGGCGAATCAACCGGCACAACAACACAAGAGCAAAAAAATCCTCATCCAAGAGGAAGAAGACGAAGAAGATGACAACAGCGAGGTGACTGAAGCACAGCAGACCGGTGAGACCCCTGAAATCAATATCGATAACCTTGATTTACACACGCACACGCACACGCACATTTGCATGCACTCAGAGACTATAAACAAGTCAATGACCATTAATAATTCCCGAAGTGCATCCAGAAATCAATCGCTAATTGATTTCAATGTTCCTCAGTATTTATTGAACTGGAGTTCAAATCAGACAGATTAAGATACATGTTAGTTAGAATGCAAGTTGCTTCCTGATCACTACTTTATAAGTGAAACTGCGGAAAAAAGATCCACACAAACACGGCCAGGCCGCCTCTTTATTACTGCTCGTGTGTCACGACAAACTAACAACTGGTTTACTGGAACATTGAAGGAGTTTACAGGAAGAAGTCATGATCTGAACATTAAGACTTCTGCAGCTCGTCGATCACTCATCAATCCTGGCTCGTGCTGGTCTCACGGTCAGAGAAGGGAACCTGCAACCAGAACTACAAAGTTCCGGAATTACTGCCGCCAGGCTACGACATGATTACATCCAAATTGAGAAAACTTTGATCAATTTGCTTTCACTGCCAACGATACTGCTTGTTTTGATATGTGGAGAGAAACAGTTCAATTGTTACTGAGAACAAAACAACCTGAACAAGCAGAGGAGATGGTGGAAAGACTCAGAGGTGGAGACTTTCCGCTGTTCCAGTTGGGGTTAGGAGATAGAAGGAGAGAACAGGACTGAGACTTAGAGCAACAAAAAGTTATGCTGAAGGATCTAAAATGACTGAAATGCTAAAAACAAAACTGCAAAGTAACAAAAAAGTAGTTAAAGTGACTAAAGAAAAGGCTAAAACCACTAGAGTAGAAAAAATTGCAAAATTGTTGAAATAGCTGAAAATGAAAAGGTGAAATTACTAAAATAGCTAAAGTTGGCTTAACTTGTTAGAGTTGGCTTAAAAAGAAAAATATCATAAAAGATTCCAAACTGCTAAAATCATGAAAAGCATGACTTTTACAGCTGAAATCACAGAAAACACATGAAACAACTACAACTGCTAAATAATAACAAAAAAGACTACAAAATGCAAATCAACAAAATGTTTAGTTAAAAGTATATCAGTTCATACTGTAGTCATGAAAACGTCACAAAACTATATGAACAATTTTGTGAGCCTTGGTTGTTTCTATTTTAAGAGTTAAATATGTTGCAGATCAATTTAATCATATTCTTTAATTATATTATTTTATTGTAAATGTGAAAAACAGTATTTTGTCCTGATTGAGGTTGTAGAGCTCAGCATTAGATGTAGCGTGTGTGTGCATGTGTGTGTGTGTGTGTGTGTGTGTGTGTGCTGCCCTGCCCCCACAGTGACTCCTTCCTGAAAGTCCCCCTGTGCAGAGTGTGTGTGTCCTGGTCCTGACAGAGTCAGCGACAGAGTGCACCGCCCCTCCCCCACTGTGATGTAACCGCTCACTGCTTCCTGTGGGTGTGTCCTCCCCCCCTCTCTTCCTCTTCTCTCTGCGTTTCTCTCCTCCCTCCCTCTCTCCCTCCCTTCCAGCTCGTCCGGTTCAACCCAGCGAGAAGCCTGTGGGAGGGGAGGAGAGCTCAGCTACTCCTGCCGAGAGGGGAAACATGGGGAACGCTCAGAAAAAGCCCCACGGCAGAGGGGAAGGGGGTCCTCACAGCGAATCAAATAACTCCCACCACCACGGTGGACACTGGAGGGGCAAAGGGGGGAGCGCGGACAAGTACAAAGTCACGCAGGAGAACAAGGAGAAGGTCGCCAACGGATCGAGCAAGAGGGGTTCGACAGCGTCAGTGCCGGGCGATCAGAGCTCCGGCGGGAAGGAAACTCCCTCAGGAGGAACTGTCAACCTGGACGCTCCCTGCGGAGCTCTGCCTCCACATCTGTCCCGGCTAAAGAACGAAGGAAACCTGCTCTTTAAAAATGGACAGTTTGCAGATGCTCTGGAGAAATACTCACACGCCATTCAGGGCTACACAGACGCAGGTAAGGCTGAGGGAGACGGCGGCTGGTCTTCATCTTGTTGTTGTTGTTATTTCTTCCTGAGGTGTACAAACGATTGCAGATGATATACCATTAGGGGAAAGTTTACTCCAAGAGAGCGTTCCACTGCACCTTTTTGTGGATTATAAACATGACACAGGATAATCAGTTCAACAATGATACTCATTCATTCATTGCAAGATTTACCAGAATATATACATTTAATCCCAAACGCTGTGAAGTAAGTGACTGACCCACTGTAAACCAAAGGTCATGACCTTGTGATTATCATGCCACTGCTAACATTTCTTCTTTTGCTTCAGTCGATTTATAAATGTTTATAAATTTGCAAATGAAAAAAGACTAAACAGAAAAGAAATTGTCTTCCCCGTTGATGACGTTTCACCGAAAAACTAGCTACAATCCAACAAACAAGGTTTTCTCTAAACATGAGACCTTATCAAAGAGTTGAATAACAGCCATCAGGATGTTTGCTGGCTCAGGAGCAATGCGTCACAGTGTGACTGCTGTGGCGTACCAGGGACAGCGCTTCTGTTTTAGCTTGCCGTTAAGCCTCTCAAGCTCAGGTCCGTCTGGGTCATGTGACCTGCTAACCACTCACTGTGAAATGGAATCTGCAGGAGCCCTGGCACTACTCTCTTCTAAGGTGAGAGGAGGGCATGTGGCTGATGGAAGCAGAGGAGCTCGTGAGGGTCCCGTCTCCCGCTCACTTTAATAATATCTATAACAAACACTACTGGCTCCACTCGTAATGTGTCCAGTTAGAGGTGGAGACAAGAGCTGCTAGTGGCTTATTGAAACACGTTTCTACATCATATATCTATATCATATGATCCTGTCCTGTAATATAGATGGAGGCTCTGTGATGCTCTCTACTTGATCTCCTCTCAAAGTACCTCTGATTAAAAGTGTACAGTTACACAGGCATCATCATCATCATCATCCCTGCCTCACTGTGTCATCATCCATAATCTGATGAGGTTGCACGCTGACCGGACCGTATTTAGCCTAGCAGAATAATGTCCATCTGTCTGTCGTGTGCACGGCGGCGCCTGAGGGACAGGAAACGAGGGAAGCAGCAAACGCAGCACGTGGAGTCTGTGTGATGAGGTGTTGGATTTATCTTAGAGCTCCTGTTTCATTTCTGTTTGCAGCGCCACATCACGAGGAGGTGTGCAGTTTGTTGAGGAACTTGATAAACAAAACCAGACAGTTAAAAACAGATCTGCTTCGTCTTTGATTTACTTTACTCCCACCTCGAGAGATAAGTGCCGTTTGAAGCGTGCAACTCACAACAGAGCACTTATTATGGTACGAATGGATGGGTCTGCTGCTATAAAGTGGATCTGATGCGGTTTTAGTTCAGACGACATACAATCTGCAATCCAGTTTCATCCTGAGTGGTAAAATAGTGCCATAGTTACCATTACATTTAAAGGGGTCATATTATGCTAAATTCACTTTCTAATGGTTTTCCAACAGTAATCCCCAAATCTGGAACGACGCCTCAGAAGTTAAGAAAGTCTGCCCTCTCTCTGGCTTGTTTAAGTTTTTTAAAAGTGTGTTGCTCCAACGAGCCAATCAGAAATCAAACCCTATATAGTGTCATCAGGGGTTTAGCCAATCCCAATCAGGCCCTCTGTTTGACTCCTTCCATAATTAGGCAGCTCTGCTCTGGCACTTGGCACCACTAGAGGAAGTACTTCCTCCTCTTCCCAAGATGGGCATGTGTGGGCGGAGCCAGTCCAGCTCACACAGACACAGCAGATTGTGACTGCAGCTCCTATGATTCAATACTCAAAGGGTTGGAAAATCAAGGAAAAGCAATAATCTTTGAATACAAGATCTTAAGACCAACCAGACCACGTGAAAGTGCTGAAAAGCTGGATAATATGACTCCTATAAACCTAAAAGTTTTTCTATGTAGTGGTGCAGAGTATACATCATGGAAATGTCTATTTTTAGCCAAACCAAACAATCACTACAGGAAATGACTACAGTCTCAACATGAAGCAATTTTGATTTAAACCTTCTGGTGCAAAATACAGTGAAATGTCTACAAATCGTCTCCTACCTGTTGCATTACGGGTGTTTTTTCAAACTCCCCCTGACACTGATGTCTCAGGTCAAGTCTCAGTGTTGTGGTGTGTCGCGACCCTTAGGAAGTTAAAAAAGAAATTTTGTTTTGCAGGCAGATCAGAGCCAGTTTTGGCCCCCGGGCCTCATGTTTGAAACCCCTGAATTAAAGGCTTAGCCATTCTACCCTGACCCACCAGAGCATCCAATACAGACCGAGAGGTCTGTTTCTCATTGGTATACTCAGAAGGAGAAATACCAAGACACTCAGATCTAATGTGAAAACTGAGTTTTGCAGCTACTTTATTGTCAGCAAAGCAGCATTCTCATCAAATCCAGACTGTGAAGTGAAACCATGCTGAAAGCTGCAGAAAGTGTTTGGGGAAATGAAACACTTTGGCAGAACGCATTCCTAATATTCAAGCAGATTTCCACCATTTCCACTGTGTTAATCTTCCATGTCTTCATAATAATATACTGGTATATATGAACAGAAATGGAAGCCTTTGCTGCCTTGTAAGGTTTTTTTTATGCCGTATCTTTAATGTTTACTTTACCACCTCAGGTCAGGCTGCATGTGACCCCTAAACTAAAATGATTTTCATTCATTTGTTTTCACTCTATTCTAATGTAAACCTTCACCTCGCCATGCACTCAATATTCAATGAGTGTCCTCATGAAGACTTCATTTTTGTTGTCATATAGCATTTGTGCATGGACAGATTTCAGTCCCCACAACAGCTATAAAGACACACACACACATACACACACAGGACCAAAGGTAGAGTGCTGTGGGGCCTCTTCAATAAAACAGTCATGTGTCCCTCTGTGGCATCGCTTCAGTAGCGTTCTACAATAACTTGTGTGACGGAGCCTGTAAATGAATTTATGATTCCTGTCCAATCACAAAGTGATAAACTCCACATGCTTTAACACTGAGTCAGGTTGATTTAGTCCCCCTTTATAGAAATTCTCAGCTCCATGTTTGACACGTTTATTGTCTCTCTCTCTCTCTCTCTCTCTCTCTCTCTCTCTACAGGGCTTGATAGTCCAGACGATCTATGTATTCTGTATTCAAACAGAGCAGCTTGTTACCTGAAAGATGGAAACAGTCAGGACTGCATACAGGACTGCACACGGTGAGAGCCCAGTGGATTGAACTTTCTATGTAGATCCCAAAGTTTCCCAGCATTTTATTTGAAAAAGTCCAGCATAGCGTCCTTTTTTTGTGGACTGCCTCGTCATGTCTTAGTAGCAGATGACAGTCATGCTTAGAGGACATTTGCACTGTGTGTTCTCAGGGAATGTGTTTCATCACAGTAGAGGTGGTTTTATAAGCAGCAAACGTTGGAACACTTGAAGGATCCTCCCATGCAGGAGATTAGATTATAGTTCACATTCCTCCCAACATTTGCACAGAAACACCTGAATATAATAGATGCACATGTTGAGACACAGTCAAGGTGTGTAGACAGACATACACACATATACACACACACCCTCCTTTAAAAGCATCCACAGCAGCAGGGGCAGCAGGCTTGATCCTTCGCTCATGTCTCGTCACGTCTATTTATATGACCAGAGCTCTGGAGCTGCAGCCGTTCTCCCTCAAGCCCCTCCTGCGCCGGGCCATGGCTTATGAGACTCTGGAGCGCTACCGGAAGGCCTACGTGGATTACAAGACCGTCCTGCAGATAGACATCAGCGTGCAGGCGGCGCACGACAGCGTCAACAGGTATTAGCCTTCACCTCCCACGTCACTGGTGAAACTCCCTTTTCAAACGTTCCCACCCATCAGCTGTTACACACTGCGGCTGACACATTCTGTCATTAGGTGAGCAAATAGAAACACACACCTCAGTTCTGTTCTTTACCACAGCAGGATTTAGTTTTTCCTTCATTTGCACAAAATAAATTTAAAAAGTGTCATTACAAGAAATCAAACCTAGAAATAAGACTATGCAGGAGAGGAAAGAAGCTCCCCATAAATAGACGTTACTGAAATGATAATACAAATAAAAAGGATGAAGGTAACAACAAGCAGAGAAAATGAACAAAGGAGTTAATTGAACATATTAACACAGAATGAGTAGGATGCCATTTGCACACCAGATAGTTTAATAGTTTTGACTTAAAAAGAGGAAAGTAATTTCAATGATTTGTCCTTAAGATAGAAGTATTTTTATGCTTTCTGTGTTACTGCCTATAGGTGTTGTTAATTATTTGTAAACGTTTGTTTTTGCTGTAATTTTCTTAGTGTATTGACCTTTGGTAATTTACATAATCTTTTTGCAGATACATAGATAGATAGTGTGATAGTGTGATAGTGTGATAGTGTGATACTGTGATACTGTGATGGTGTGATGGTGTGATAGTGTGATAGTGTGATAGTATATAGTTAATGTGCAGTTAAATCTTTAAATACACTTATCTTTTATTGGGATTGTTCTCCAATAAATAATCTACAGAAACACCAACAAGACAGGAAGTATCTGCTTCGTATTCCACATTAATTCACCTCCACAAGTTGCGTCGTAACATAATCAGAAGGCTAAATAAGACAAATTGAATCAACAGGCACACAGTCTAATTAGTGGTGAGCAGATTTAGCTGGCTGTCAGAAGCAGCTCCAG
The DNA here is from genome assembly GCA_900302745.1 of Parablennius parvicornis. Taxonomy (NCBI): domain Eukaryota; kingdom Metazoa; phylum Chordata; class Actinopteri; order Blenniiformes; family Blenniidae; genus Parablennius; species Parablennius parvicornis. The sequence goes on along the minus strand of OMNM01035269.1, from coordinate 2,058 downwards.
CTAAAAGGTTAATTCTGGCTTTCAGACTGCTTGTTCTCCACCGTTACGCAACACAGAAACTGTGCTTTGTGTTCGGAAGCAGCAGAGGATTGAGTCTTTTAATAGACTGGAGCTGAACAGTGAGAGTTTTGCCTGAATAAAGATTTCCTGTGTGGGTTGATGTATGAAGTGGTGTGTGTGTCCTCCTGCAGGATCACGCGGCTGCTGATTGAGCAGGACGGCACAGAGTGGAGAGAGAAGCTACCTGAGATCCCCCTGGTGCCTCTGGCAGCTCAGCAGCACCGCAGAGAAGAGCCGCCCAGCGCCGAAGTCCTGCGGGCGCGAGCCGAGAAGGCAGCCAGGGACGCAGGTCTGTTTCTGTGTTCGCACACACTGCATTGGGTGAAGTGATTTCCACTACACAATCATGTTTATTTTCAATACAGTGCTATGTGAGGGACGTTCATAAACTTCTTCATTCATTCACTCATTCTGGGAAATCTCATTTTGAGGGAATCATCATATGATTTGCCAGCAGCAGTTTATTTTTTGTTTCATTATCTTTGGTCGCTCTCATCTCCGTCTCAGGGTGAACCCTATTGATTACATCATGTACAGAATGAACAGAGGATTTCAAATACTGTAAAAAAATGATGATGAAAATGTAATATACAGTATTTTCACAAAACCAAACAATTAATACATAAAATAACTACAATCTTAATATAAAGCCTATTTTAATGAAACCTTCTGGTGCAAAATACAATGAAATGTCCAGGAAACGTCTCTTATAGCTGTTGCATTCTGGGTGTTTTCACAAACTCCCCCTGACAGCATGTCTCCGAGGCTAGTTTGATAGCAACCAGGTAGCTAGCTTTCATGGCAGCATCACTGATATCTCAGCTTGGGTCTCTGTGTCAGGTTGTGTTTGCTACTCTTAAGAAATTTGTTTTAAAAAATCTATAAGAAGTGAGATAGTCTGATACACAGGAAGTGAACTGAACTCACTTCTCGTCCTGACATGAGGCTCATCGTCTGAGTTTCCTCCGTCCACTGACCAGGCAGTTCCTCAACGCCAGCACTTTATAGGGCTGTTATCTTTAAGTGTAATGAAGGAATGGAACTGCTGGCACAGGAGAGGCAGTGCAGCAGATTGATTAGCCCTCCGTCCAGAGCCCGACCGATCGCTGACTTAAGTCTCATGCCTCACGTCCCGCCAGCGCAGCAGTAAACCCCGGAGCTGCTCTGGCTTCTCGACGGGAGGTCACTCATAACGTATTGCCAGCATCAGTGTAGATTCATGACCCCAGAAGAAAGGAGTGGTTCTCGGGGCGACATGAAGTGATGGCCTCTCTCCTCTCTTTGTTCCAGAGCGGAGAGCAGAAGTCCACTTTACAGCTGCCAAGCAAGAAGGGAACGACTTTGTGAAGAAGGGCCAGTACCAGGAGGCTCTGGGGAAGTACACGGAATGCCTTAAGCTGAAGCCCGAGGAGTGTGCCATCTACACCAACAGGTACAGGACACACACACGCCAACACGCACACATCAACACACTCATGTCAACACACACTAATCAACACACTCTCATCAACACACACAGGCCAACCCACGCACATCAACACACTCATGTCAACACAGTGATCAACACAGTGATCAAAGCTCCGCCTCCTGACCAGCAGATTCTTAAATGATTGTGATTGGTGCATGGTTTCAGCGTTAAGCTGCAGCGGAGGGGACATGAGAAAGTAATTCAGAGCCATGTTTTTGACATAATAAAATTAATCATTGTCACTGTGGCTAATTGACTTGTTCCAAGTCTGTTTAGCTCCACGAGGGTTGATCTGGAATAATAAGGTTAATGATCACAAGCTGAGCCCCCGGGGAATATTCCCGGATAAGCGGGCGGAAAAAGGAAAAATCATAATTTTTGGGGGTGTTTTTTCAAAATTTGATCTGTTTCCCATACTTTTGTCATAAAATCATGTTAGTGATGACGTGACTCCCCAGTAACGTTGGGGAACAATGGGTTTGCTGCCACCTGGTGGAGTCACAACCCCCACCCCCCACCGCCCCCCTCTC
>OMNM01035266.1:0-15774 GCA_900302745.1 Parablennius parvicornis | reverse complement strand
TGTTTTTTTTTTTTTTTTTCATCAGCTGCTTAGTGATAAGGAAAGCCACCGTCATCATTGAAGATCCTTCTTACCCTCTCCATGACTGCTTCACCTTACTGCTATCAGACAGGAATTACAGAGCATCGCTGGCCCGAGGAAACATTTATAATAAAAATAAAAACCTTTTGTCCCCTCTGCTATAACCACTCTCACTTGAACACTGAAACCTGTGAGAGTTTTTATCATCAGGTCTGGGTCAAAGAAAATGTTTAGTCACTGTGAGGGACATACAATAAGATCTATCTATCCATCTATTCAATACGTCACTGTGCTCTTTCATAGTTGGGATATCAAACCAGATTTGGGATTACACTGATCAGGGCACATTTACAGAACATTGTTTCAAGTTATAATGCATTGTTTCTGACGTTTTTCGTTTCAGTGAAATTTTGAGGTGACAAGGCAACACTTTGAAAATGATTTCCATTCACACAGAAATGGCAAAATCATTGGAACAATGTAAGATAATTTCCGGACTATAAGCCAGGACGTTTTTCAACCGCTTTGAACCCTGCAGCTTATACAATGATGCGATTAATTTATGGATTTTCTTGGGCTTTGGGCTTCATGGGCCAGATTTTACTTCCGCATGTAGATACATGCTGTTTTTAGGGCCTCTGCTTCTCCAAAACTTTCCCTAGAAGTGATATTTCTGCTCTTCGTGACCTCGTTTTGTGCTGCTTTCCGATTTCCGGGACTCCAGCAGCTGACGGCCGTGGGAGATGCGTTCAGGAGCATCATGTAACGCCGCTCTGTTACACTCCGTGGCTGAGAAATCCTCCTCCTCAGAATCACAATCAGCAAATAACCAATAAAATACTTTATCAACAGAGATGAAACCTTCGATGATTGTGTATTTTTTCACTCACTCTCTGTCTGTCTCTCTCTGTATGTCTGTCTGTCTGTGGGCTTCTCTACAGCAGGCGGAAGACACGCACACACACAGCGCTGTGTGAAGGATATCCAGCACTATGAAAGACCTATTTGCCTGAATTGATGAAAATATGAGCAAGACCCGTGTTCCCGCAGTGAATTTCCTGCCCTGTTACAACGTGGACACCTGAGTCTTATGTATGTACTTTTTTTTTTTCTTTTTAAATTTTGTGAGTGCGGCTTATATTCAGGTGCGCTCAAAATTGTTTGTAATGTTTTTCTAATGAAGCCACTCACACAGTGGGCATGTACAGTAGCAGCGTTTCATGAAAGTTGCATTTTCCACAGAGACGGAGTCTGAGACTTTTCAGAAAGCTCCAACTTGAGAGCAGTTTTCAAAAATTTGCATTTTCAGTGGTTCCATTGTTGTGCAAATGGACACTCAAAATTAATTGAAGGTTTTTGCGTTTTCACTTCAAAACCTTGCAGTGTAAAAGGGCCTAGATGTGTTGTCATTGTGTCAGTGGTGTGATTGAATCAATAAAATTGATTGCAGCCAGTTTTTGTTTTGAGATTGTTTTGGTTTTTTTTGGCTTCGAGACAATCCCAACATTTCTGGTTTTGGATTATCTAAACATGTTCAACTCATTCAGATATTTTCATTACAGAAAGCGCAGCAGCAAACTGTGTGGTCTTTTCATTTTCTTCTATCGTTTAAGTACACTCTCGCTCTTGCACACTTTTGTCTCTCTCTTCATTTTCTTTCAAGCCTCAATAACATAAATTGACTAAAACTGTTTAGCATTGGATTTAAGCCCAACGGTGGCCTGGGGGAAGCCAATTTGGAGCGAAAATTGACATCTGACTGCAAAGCTATAACTCCACTTTTGAGTGGCATCTTGTCAGGTGAAGCTTGAATCACCAGCAATGAACATTTGTTTCAGTTCCACCGCTGCCGAAGAGCCATCAATAATGCTCCTTAAATAACCACTTTTAAGTATGCATGATGCTCCAGCAGCCGTGGCATATAGCATTAGAGCTGAAAGGTCACAGGGAGACAAGGCATGTGGATGTGCATTGATATAGAGTCATTAGTCAGACCTCTCTGGAGAATTCTCGCTTAAATATAAAGCAGCCTATGTGACAAGCGACCTCAACAGCATGAACTCCCCTTTCAAAGCCGATGTGTCTCTTGCGATACACGACACCCACAGCTTCTCGGCGGAAAGTGGGGAACCAGCAGGCCCCATTGGTTCCTGCAATTTGCCCTAATAGTTTTACATACCTCATTCAGTGAAACAGTCACTTTGATTTACCTGAGCGGAGCAGGCAGCTGGGAGGACATTGAGATTCCAGTGGATGGGTGCCGTGTTCAACAGCGATAAATAATCCAGAGGGTGTGTTTAACAGATGAATGGCTTTTTGCTTGAGTGCTATCCCTCCTGTGTAGACCGTGTGGGCCTGGAAGGGCTGCTGTGACGCCGTCCTACTCGGTACACTGTTTATTCTCACTGCCTGCAGCTTTAATGCTCAGCTGCTTTGCTCTCTTATTCCTCTCCTGAGACCATTCAAGTACATACCAAGCAAAGTCTGACCTAACAAAGCAACACACATAGTTCGTAAAAGTTTCAGCACTTAGCTGTTGTGAACATTTGGAGGTGCTAATAGCTGTTTCACAGTGTCTTGACAAAAAAAAAAAATTGTTTTGCCCAAAGATGCTTCCCCTCCCTTGGGATGTCTTCTCAATTTCACACCAGGGAGGAAATGACATCAATTAATGTTTTGATGGCTTTTGAAAGTCACTGGAGTAAAGAGGGAGAAATACAATGTTTCTCAGTATATGTTCATCTTGGTGGTAGCTGTATGTTTCCTTTTTGTACAATAAATTGATTAGTTGAGGTATGCGCTATTTCACCACAACAGTGGCAAAAGTATTATTGCAAAAACAAACAACAGCACTCACTAGTGGCAAAACATGTAAATTACATTTTTTCCAGTGTTTTTGCCATTTCTGTGTAAACTGACATTCTTTTAAAAATGCTGCCATGTAAACAGAAATTCAAAAACTATTTGTTTTCCCTTGTGTGTCATGTCGTGGCATAAACTCAAATTACAGTGATTATCTGGTGAAACCCTTGCATAGTTCACTGTCCTTAACACTTTACATACATTTCCAATCAACAGCTAAACCAAAGATCGATTGAGATTATATTTAATTACAATGGTGTCGATGTGTTAAAATCATTTCAATGTCTTACATTTAGCTGTAGATAGATTCATGTCAGGAGGAATGAGTCACTTCAGCATTAATGAAAGCAATCTTCCTGCGGTAAACAACCGTTTAAAGAAATAGATCACTAGAGGCAACATCCATCCATCAATCAATCTTCTAAACCTAGTTTATCCGATTTAGGGTTTCGGTGAGCTGAAAATAATCCTGGCCACCTATTTGTAAGGGGCAGCGTACAATTTGGACAGGTCACCAGTCGATCACAGTGCAAACACAGAGAGACAATCACACTAACCACTTCCACACACACACACACACACACAGACCTATGGGCTATAGGAGGAAGACTGGATGAAGATGAGCACTGCAGGATCCACACAGGAAGGCCAAGAGCCAAGAAGTGCTTGACGCTACATATCAATACGTACCATGCAAACAACCACTTTGAATAATACAGCACTAACGTTGACTACCTGAGTCCCCAGGAAATATTCCCGGACAAGTGAGGGGAGGAACATAAAATCTAATTTTTGGGGGTGTTCTTTCAATATTTTATCTGTTTCCCATACTTTTGTTGTCAGAAAATCATAAATAATTATCCCATTTACACATTTAAACAGCACAAAGGACCTCAACCGGCATCATGATATGAACTAAGTGTCAATTGGTCATAAAACAAGGATTTCGAAGTCTCAATCCAGTGTTAGTTATGATGTGACTCCTGAGCAATGTTGGGGAACAATGGGCTTGCTGCCACCTGGTGGAGTCACATGATGTGACTACTAGACAATGGAACAATGGAAATTGGCTGTTCTAACCCAAAATATATTCCGTACAAACTTCTGACCCCCACGAGGAATCCTCTCCACCCAAATAGAAAGACAATGGTATATCATACTTCCCCATGCCTCCCTTTCCCCGGAGCGCAACCTGTGATGAAGAAACTTCTGTAATGCCTGCTACCGTATTAGTATATAGATACTTTCAGTTTTCTGGGTTAGTCAGACAGAGAGACAGCAGCTGTGCAGCTCCCCAAAAATTTCCACTCCTATGAACAGCCCAATGAAACTTGAAAAAATCAATCAAATTATCAACATTTTGATACATATTAATTACTACCATGTTACAGTGAAGTCCTGCATTAATAACACTGAGTGCAAGTTTATAACTTGTAAACTATATTCAATGGACTGAAAAATATTTGTCTGGTCATCTATTACTAAAATCTTTAAGGCAAATTGAGTGATTTTAAATATATTTCTACCATGTTTTTTTGTTTTGTTTTTTTCCAAACACAAAGAGATATATATCAATGTTGGGCTAAAATCTTTGGCATTTGGTCCAGAGATGTTATCCGAGTTGTAATTTTGTCCATTCATGTCATTTGACTACACACATATAGGCAATTAAATGTGTCAGGCTTTGCTGAATGCTCTACATTCATAATGGCTGCACATTTCAAAGCAACACAGAGAGAAGCTGGAGCTACCACTGCTGACACCAAAGGCATGTGCTCTGTATTATTTATGGGGATTTGGGCTTTCACCAAACACACAGGCCTTGCCTGCAGTCTACAATTAAAAGTTCAGCATGCACAACTTTATATATTAGCAACTCTGAGACAAAACAGTGCAAGTTAGACTGTGTTCACCACAATGGTAAATGACTTTCTGTCCACCGGCACACATCTGCTTCCTTTTTATACTGTCAATGACTAAAGAGTGTAGGTTCAGTATGTATGTTGTTATTTTAGGTAGAGGCTTGCTTCCAAAAAGGCAAAGAGACAAAGCCAAAATGTGCAGCTGCTCTGATCTGAGGTGAAATATGGAGTTCACTTCTTGTAGACAGCTACTAAACAACAGATTCAATTTTTGCTCTCTATCCCCCCCCCCCAAAAAAAAACATGTCAGTGAAACGACTCCTCATCAAAAGAAAGTTTAGAGAACGGCATCAATTACCTTTTGCTTAATTTTAATATGTGCCACTTTCTGACTGAATATAGTGTGGTTATATAACAATATCTGTTCTGATTATACTAAATAAGCCATGAGTTATGCAATAGGTAAACTGCAGCAACACAACTGAAACTTACACACAAGTTGTTCTTTTGGATGAAGTCTACATTTAACTGCAGTACAAGATGCACTGTGATAATTTACAGCAGTATTTAGATTGTATTTGTGCTTTTATCATGGTCGTCTGTAGGGGAAACCATATGGAACTGTTTCAACCTCATGAACACCACCTGCTCACGTTAGCTGTGTGTGAGCTTGTGAATTCTGATGGTGAGGCTTCTGCTCTATCTATGGGCTTCATTCACAAAACAATGTCACCTGATGTGTGCAAAAAAAAAAACAGTTACACATATTAAGCCAGCAAATGGGGTAGGGGAGAGCCTTGAACTGGATATATTGATTTTTGATTCAAAACAATCCAAAAATGACTGAAAAAATATTCTTTCTCATTCTTTCTTCCATGATTCACTTAACCTGGAAAAGCAAAAACATGTTTCATAGTTTTTTTGTAATCTTACATTTGTTGTTCATTTATTTCTTAATACAAATCATTGTTGTTCAATTTGAGATGCATTTAGTCTATATCTTATTCATTCAGAAACAGCAGAACTACTGATGGTAGGGTCATGAGTTAGTCCTGTTGGTTGCTTTTGTAATGAAAGCACACATGTAGGATTATTTTCACACCTTCGTGTGGTTCGTTTTGCAATCATGCTACATTTTTCGAGCAGATCTAACTGCCTGGAAAACGTCATGCAATCACACCAGCTGCTAGTTTGAGGTCACTGACAAACAAACACTGACCAAAGAGGAAGTAAAGAACAAACATGCTCATTGATTGGTTTGGACCGAAAGCTTTAGCCTGTGGCGGCTAGGCTAATTAGCTTGTGGGTAATGGGTAGCCATAAACTGATCTTTAGACCAGATGTCAATGAGAGCCTTTCTCAGCTCTTCTTCCTCTCTACTTCTTCTTCACTACACAATACGTCTGCCCACGAGATATTTTCCAACATTTTCAAGGAGACTAAAGTTTCCTTGTTAGATCCAGATCAGAGCTCAGGGAAGCTTTCAAAGATGCCCAAAAGAAATATACTTTCCCAAAAAGTCCCTGAAGAGAACTCTGGTCTTGATCAAACAGGGAAATGTGAGCGCGTCCTGAGTCATGACACTGGTGGCCGCCATTGTTGTTATTGTCCGTCTACTTTCACATGTGTAGAAGTGGTACGCATAAGCTTTGGCAGCACCTGTAAATGTCACTTAAATGGGGACTTAATCACACATAATGCTCAAACACAGATCACAAAATGCGAGGTTCAGAGCAGGAAACATTTAAATAACAGTTTGAATAAAGGTTTATGTGATGCTTGCAGAGACAAGTTATTTTGCTTTAATTTTGAAAGTGTCAGCTTTAATTCAATGTATACAGGTTGTTCATGTGGACACTTTGCTTGGCCGCAGAGCCCACAATATATTATGCTGCAAAAACGTGAGTTCATACTGAGAAAAAAGGTAAAACTAATGCAAAATGTTAAGTTTTTAATGAGACACAGACATTTAACTGCTCACCTAATGAAGTCAAAGGTGAAGTCGTGCGCTTATTATCTGGAGAATTGTGAGCGTGTTTCGTCTGGAAATGGTGATTTAGGTTGAAGTCCTTGAACACAGCTGAGCAATTCAACGCTGATGCAGAGCATTACCCTATCAAAACAATGTCACAAAGGGCTTTCTACTGAGGGATGTGTTCATATTGAGCAGAACTGAAGTCACCTTATGGCACTCAACATATATAATAAGGTTTTTTTTGTCTCTTTTGCTCCTCGTGAGCTCATTAGGGTGATGTTTCAGACTGTGAATGATATATAAAGTTTACTTACATGGCACAATTTAATTGCTTGAACGGCCTCAGCATGCTGCACATGATCAATCACATTTACTCATTCGCACACATGGTAAATGGAATTTGCTTATGTAATGCTTTTACACAGAGACCCCCGGATAAATGGATGAATGTGATAAACATTCCCACATCAGTGGAGGTGACTGCCATGCAAGGTCTTCATTGTCTTGTTCAATGAAACTTTGATACCAATAGGAGGAAGATTGAACCTGTGACCTTCTGATTGAGAGACGAGCCACATCCCCAACTGAGCCATAGCCGCCTCATGTTCTCGTCTACACAACTGCCATTTGAGGAGCTGCCATACAACATTGAAGGCAAGGTAGAGTTCAGTGTCCTGCACAAAGCCACTTAGGCAACTGCCTGTGAAAACACTTAGTGGTCAGCCAGCTAAATGGAGACGGGGGTGAGAGCATTTTAAAAAAAATGTTGTGATTTCATTTGTTTACATGGACATGGAATTAGTGTTTTGAAAAACTTCCACCTAATGCTTGGGATTGGATAAAGAGCTACTGTACTTTACCTACTGAGCCACATCCACAAAACCAGTACCCTTAGCCGAGCCTGCCAGAAAAACATTGGTGGCTGCAAACATTTCCTCAAAGGCACAAAAGGCCATGATCATATTGAGTGTCTCAACGTAGGGGTCATTTTCTTTACTGGACGCTTTTCTCTGGCTTTGCATTGTAACCACTGGTGAATAATGGAGGATCATTTGTGATCAAAACAATCACAGTTGAATGAACTGAGTGGGTCTCCTTGACGTATTGTGACTGCCGTCCATTCACTGATTCAACTTCCTGCTGATTTTCAACTAATGTTCTGTGAACCTGCCATTAAACACTGTGCAGAAGAGATCGATATAAACTACAGACAGTTTAATGAGCAGCTTATTTGGGCCTCAACAGACCCTCATAGTTGAGACCTTGTTATTCCTGCAGTGTCCGACCTTGCTAAAGGTTCAGGGGGATGTGAGCAGTATGAACATAGTTGTTTCACTCGATTGAATCATACAGTCATATAAAGACGGGTCATGCAGCTGTCTACCTGTCAACTTCAAAGCTCCAGCTTGTAAAGGTGCCACATTTTTTTTGGTTTCTGAACAAATGAGATTCACAATATCTCTGACACAGCAAAAGGTGGCGTGCCATCAGATCCCTCTGACATCCTCTCATTAGTTTAGTCTAAACTACACATGTAGTTAGAGTTAGGAAATAGAGCTATTGTGATTTAATACCTGTTTGATCCATCTTCTAGTGAACCCAGAAAGCTCCATGATTAGTGACTCTTTTCTCTCTCCTATTCAGCCAGTAAGGAGAAAACAAAAGGGATCTGGCAACAATAAACTAATGATCATGAATAGGAAAAGATAACAAAGGTGACAGAGAGGCTAGCACAGGAACAATTCAGTTGGGGATAATGAATCATCTTTCCCCCTGCATAATCACTTATCTCTAAAAAATAAAGCTGACTTGTAGTGAAAACAACAGCCACAGTAGCAAACAAACGTCTGCAAAAAGTTCCATAAATCAACATGAGCCCGGTCAATGTAAGTGATGCCGCTGCAGGTTGCGCATTGCACTCATCACAAGATTAAGCCTTTGTGCGATGTCTGGCTGCAGGCGGGAGTTTCTCCTGTTTGATTGCTGTTCCATTTCACTTTTGCAGCAGTTAACCGCTGATAAGATGAACACAATTTCTCAAGTTTGCTCGCCAATCTTCCTGAAGAATAACTCTGGAGTTCACTCCGATGGGGAGGGGAGGAAAAACAATCGCTCGTCGAAGGCCAAAAGCATTGATGGGGAAAGCATGTTCCTCCTCGCAGCGGTCTTTATTAATATGTAAAGCTCATGTAAATGCAGGATCTGTCACTTGTCACTTGAGGGGGCGAAAGAGCCCTGGCAGAGTGGCTTTTTGCATCTGCCGGAGCGCCTCTTGATCCGTTAGGGCTTTAGCCGGTGGAAGTGAGACAGACAGACTTTCTCTGTTATCAGCTGGCAGTGATATTATTTATTCCCCTCATTTAATTCCCACCCACCCACGCACTGTGAAAAGGATAAGACCCACGCTTATCGAGCACAAACGGGAACGCAGCAAACCTCCAGCTACAATTCAACAATATGCCGCAAAAAATTGTGAGGAGTCGTAATTAATTTAGCGACAAACTTGTTTCCTTAATGGACACTAAGGTGTTTCCCTTCTGGAAAAATGCAACAGATGAACACACTCAATCTTCCACCCAAAGCCTCCAGCTGCAGATTAGGATTTAGCAAAGCACCTATTGGAGGGAACAGTGACAGAACATCAATTGTCGTTTGAAGCTTCTTTTTTTTTTTCCCCCCACCCAAACAACACCTGCCATTGCATAATGCTCAGCTGGAGAGATATTACCCAAAGCCCCTCGGTACAGAGCCGTTTTCTCTCATTATGAGCTCGACTTGTAATGTCCTCAAACTTTGCGAGGAAACCACCAGAAACATCATCTCTTTGGAAACGTATTGCCCGTTAAAATACGACGCTGAAGAACATGCGTCAAGAGAGTTGGTGTAAAAAAAGGCAAAAGCAACAAAAGCATACAAGCTACTTTTTAAATGAAGGCAGATCAATGACTAAAAAGAATGAATAGACAAAAGTACTTCATTTATTACAACCAAGTGAAAGATTCAGTCATTTTGTTTATTAGTCAAGTCTGTATGTAGGTGTGTTTGACCTCTTCATGGTATATTTCACATATTCACCCGGAATTTGCTGGAAACGGCATCGACTACAGGAGACAGAAGTCTATTGGGACTACAGATGTAAATTAACAGTTTTGCTATAATCTGGCACATTTACAATTTGTGTACAATTTATATTTGTGTATGATTGTTCATTAATGTGCATTATCCCGATCAAACAAACAAGCAAACAAATAAACAAACAAACAAATAAATAAATAAGCATACTAAAGTTATATGGATGTATTCTTAGGCTCTGTTTATATGACAATGGTGCTTGGGGCCACCGAAAATGCATTTTTTGCGGATTGATAATCCAGTTTAAAGCAAAATACCAAACAGCATCAACACCACAACCTTCACAAGTTTTCACCATCTGTTGTGTCGGGTTAGCGTTAGCTCGCTCTCTTCACTCTACGATCCATCTGAGCGGCAGCAAAATTAATTTTCCACAGTTTACATCAGGTTGAATGTCTCCTCATCAGGCTCATTAGCACAGTCATGGTTAATGTGAACACTTGGCACCGCCGAGTTTCAAATGTATAATTTATTTTATTATGTTCAGAAACACTGATTATGCGCCCCCGAGTGATATTTGACAATAGACTTCACATTTGACTATGAATCAGCTAATGATTTCAGAGGTAAAAATCTAAATTGGTCTCTGGAGAAGTCTTGTTGTCATTAGAAGTTGCACAACATCACAGGTGAATGACTCTCCTCTTTTTTTTCACGAGGCCGCAGCTTCTTTCTTTTGAAGAGGTTTGCAGAGTCATTCTCTGATCTTGATGCAGTAATGGGGCACAATGAAGAATGGATTGTTAAATACAGATTACAGAGGGACTGTGATAAATCCTCTGCCCCAATTCAGCTGGGAAACTTTCACCTCTACATAACCTGCAACTAAGTGGGGGACATTGATTTGCTATAAAAAGAGATCCCTTACTCTCTGATTCTGTTTACTTGCTGACCACAGTGCACCATGTGCAAAAAGATTTCTTTCTTTAAGGATCACTGAATTCATTCAGGTAGACTACACAGCTTTTTTTTTTTTTTTTTTTCCAGTCTCCCAATCAGTCCTGATCACATCTTAAGATCTGACGTCTGACACAAAGTTCCTCTGGAGGTCATGAAGTTCATGTACTTCCACAAGATAGTTCTCATAAATCAGTCCGACTTTTGGACCGAGTCTCTAATGTGATGAGGAGTTTATAATGAAGAGTCTTAAGGGGGGAAAAAAAAAAAAAAAAAAAAGACCTATGCCCTTGGATGGTCATGTTACTATTAGACCTGCGGCATTAACTGAATTAATCACACTTGTCATGATGACACTTAAACCCCGTTCACATGATAATGTTTTCAAGTGAAAACATAAAACTGTTCTAACTTTTAGGGTGTCCGTTTACAATTTTGGGCATCTGTTTGAAAATGGCTCCCAAGGTGGAAATTTTCAAATATGCTTTCACACTTTGTAAATAGAGGAAGACACAACTTTTCAAAAACGCTGCTACTGGACATGCGCATCACATCTCTTGTAAATAGTTCTTAGCAATCCAACGTTATTGTCTGTCCACTTGAATGCTCGAGCACTCACCATTTTTTAAAATCTTTTTCGTGTAAGACAGTGCCAACTCGTGACCTGTCACCTCTGTGCAAAGCGACATAATTTATTTATTTTTTTTAACATTACCTTGTTAACACGAAACTTTTCTGAAATGAAAACGCCAAAAATAAGCGTTTTCACTTGAAATGATGCAGTGTAAATGAGGCTTTTTGTATAATTTAACAAGCCTTTCACTGTACTGTGTGTGGCTTTTGGGGAAAAATTTAATTTAGTGGACACGAGTTGTTTCCTTCCAAGTACTTGCTTTTGGTTTAAAGTCAGATTTGCAAATGTTTTTACATACATATTATATATCATTTATAATGGCTGTTGGGATCAATGGAAAACCTAATGCTTTTTCTACTAGTTTGATGTGGGTTTTTTTTTTAAATAAATAACCGTCAACTCGTCATCAGAACTTCTTCACAAAGATGTGAAAGGTGAAACTTGTACTTAGAAGCTGCCTCACCCCCGAGATTCTTTTTATCCAGCTGTTCCTCTACGAGGCTCTCTGTTGCTCCCAGGTGAAGCTTATCCCACGATGCTGTGGACAAACACATTGAGGATGAACAATTCTCAATTTATGGCCATTCTGCAGTGTCATTATGAAAATGACTGAAAAATAATGTTGAAACCCATGCCTGATATATCAAATGAAAAATTGGACCCTGCAGGTACATTTATGATGAATCTGGTGTCCAAAGACTTTCCTCCAAAGCCATTTTGATGGCGACATTCGAGGACTTAAATAAAAGCTTTCACCATATATTCAATGATTACCATGCCATTGAAAAAAGGCATTTATATTATTATTGGAATAAATAGAATTGACTCCAGTAACCTTCTTTTTGTTTTTTTTTTTTTTTAGCTTTTATCTGACAGCCAGGTGAAACAGTTGTATAAAAACTGATGCTTGGGTTCAATGTAAAAGTACAATTTGCAATTCTTTATCTTCAGTTGCACTTTGTGTTCACAGCTAATTTGCAAGTGCATGTAGAACAATATAAAAACAAATGTGATAAATGCACAGTACATGAATTTTTTTTGTTTCACAAAGTAAAAGAGCAGAATCTCTTCTTTTATGCTTAATTGTAAAACAAAGGCGAAAATTAATGAGGCAGACAACAAAGACTGTGATTGGTCCACACAACACTAAATTTGCCTGTGTGCAACACAATCATTCTGCAAACGGGAGATAAAACATATTGGAATTATTTGTTTGTCCTAACATTAGATATTCCCTCTTGAATGTGTTAATGCAAGCTTTTCCGTATTTATTTGTTGTACTGGACTCACAGTACTGTAAAATGGCTGTGATGCAAAAATGTTTGATCATATTTATTGTTACAAACAGCAGCAAAATTAATTCTTTACACATATGTGAGCTAAACCTCAGAGAGAAGTTGCGTCATTAAACTGTGAACCTCATGGATGTTAAGTCTGCCGCAGACCCGTACTTTGGGTGGAAGTGGTGATAAGATAACTCAATCTATTTCACCCTGAAGCTTCAATTCACTGTTTTAGAAGACTCTGGAATAAATCCCTCCAGTTATCATATTTGGGAGGTGCATAAGAAAGAGGCAACATTTTCTTACATCAAAATTAGATGAGTGTGATTCTGTCAGTTTGACGTGGCTTCTGCTGCTGCGTGAAAGTTCACTGATGGATTTGGCATTGATGGAAGAACACATTTTAAAATCCCAAAGTATTTCATTGGAAGTGAAAACATTAATAATAAACAAATACAAAAAAAAAGTCCAAAAGAACTCTGAATTGCTGTCTTATTAGCAAAAATATTCTTGACTGGCAGCAGATCAAAACGTTGTCAACTGAGTGGTTGTTACTGGCCGTGAGGGTTATGTCAAAGTGTCCCCAGATTGGTTCCCTTGGATGGACTGAGCATCAAGCACAAGAGTGTCTCAATTGGTGTGTGATGGTGTGTGAATACGACTAATGTAAAGTACTGTAGGGGCGGTTAAGTCACTAAAAAAAAAAAAATCACTTTATGCCTGAAATCCATTTCCCATAAGGTTCTAGAGAACACAGGTCACACTCCAAGGTGCGACCCAAATCAAACTATTAAACTTTTCATGGTCACTGAATGAAAATAGGGACCTAAACCTGCGATAGGATACAAAGACTATCAAACTTTTTTGGGGGTTGATAAAGTAGGAAGAACAAATAGGTATGTGGAGTTTAAAAAAATTCCCTTTTCAGCTCAATCACTTCAATCTTCTTTAACAGACTCAACTGTGTTTCATTCGCAAATATATAATAAAATTGACCTCTACTGAGATCTAATATTAAAATGTAGGCCCATATGCCACTTCACTTTTGAGGGCTGCATCCTTTCACGTACAAAATCCTTGTGACCAAAAACACTTAGATTTTTTTTTTGTCCTCCATTGTCCTCAAAATAATTCAGATTTCATATCTAATCATATATTCATAATATTGCTGATGCTTTATTACCGTAAGTGAACAAACTGATCATAAATCTCAATTTTGATGTCAATTGAGGGAGAATGTAAAAAGAAAAAACTTGTACTACACATACATTCATTATGCATTTACTAAATATTTTATATTTGGTGATTTCTGCCATTGGGGGTAGTCAGTAATAAAAAGTGTGTTTTATATCATGTGTTTTATAACATTTTTAGACTTAATGTTTCAGACTTATTTTTTTATACCTTTCAGTAGAAGCCGTCTCACGTCCGTCATGCACCTTGTATTCAATTTAGTTAATTTCAAAGTTATTTCTATTGCACCAGACACTACACAGTCATTTCAAGGCACTTTTAAAGAGGAAAAACCCAACAATTCCACATGAGCATACATTAGTGATGGAGGAAAGAAAAAGGTTTCTTTTATCAGGAGGAAACCTGCAGAGCCAGACTCGGAGGCAGCAGCTTTCTTCTTTTCCGATTGAGGATAGAAAGAGAGAGAAGACGACTGGACAGACATACATGTTGTGGGGAGGGGTTCAAACCCTGGTTCTATGACAAGACAGGCTTTCATGCGTTCTTAATTCTGCTATTAGAGTCAAACTACACTGTTAAATATGTTAAAAAGCAGACATCTGTCACCTCAACCACTTAAAAAGTATGGGAAATTATCAGTTCGTAAAATATTTCAATTCTATTTTGTAACTAAAGAAGTGTTTATCAATATCATGTTGATAATGGCCTGATACAGACGTTACTAGTAATATATATAATGTTCTTAAACTGCACTCATAATACTCTACAGAGGCCGTAATTACCTCTTACATATGTGACCTATAAGAATCAATGATTTGAATCAGCCATTCTACTGATTAAAGGAGGCGAGATCAAACATAGTTGTGTATCTCTGCAGACGCCAGGTTTATGAAAAACCTGACTATATCTGGACATAAAAGACGGCATGTAAACCGTGTAGAGCAGCTCTGTTTGCAGTAAACACTTCCCATACACGGCTGAGCACAATCAAATTCAGTGCATTTAATTGCACTTTAAATAATGAATGTAAACGGGAGCCTCTTCCAGCGAACATAACCCTCCACTGTGGACAAGAAGATTATTTCAATTCTTTATGAGCGATGAGGAGGAACTAAGACTGCAGGAGACTATCGCCTTATGATGAATGAAATAAGCTGAAAGCCATTTCCATTTGGAGCAGACAAAGATTTAAAGAGACAATTCAATAAACGTGACCCTTGGAGACTGGTTTCATAGGAAATGGAGTCCCCATTAATAGAGGAGGTTAACGTTTTTCAAGCAATTATAAGGAAACACAATGACATTGGACACGGCCAGGCATCATGAAGTGATAAGAAGATGTGGAATATGCTTATATAATAGAAAAAAAGAAGAAAAAAAAGATCAGGTTTTCAAGGTTGCAAGAGAGCATTAGGTAAAAGTCTGTGGAGAGAATGAAAGGAGCGTGTTACCAATTGGACTTCAAAGGAATCGGAGATTATCAAGGTGACTTCCTGTTTGGGGAGTGGAATATAATTGCTTGTCATTAGACATAGGCGTTACAGTGGAGGGATAAGTGAGCTTTGTTGATACGTGTACTCCATTTGCGTGGCCTCGTTTGATGGATCTCGTGGCACTGATAAAAATGTGTGTCGTTCGTGAAGATTTAATTACCACCTGCAGCTGGGGAAGGCCGTGTTAGGGGAAACGGCAACCCGTAAACAGTGTTTTGTTGGTTGGCGGAGTGTTTATCGGGTTTTAAAAGAGTCAACAGAAAGTCTCCTTATCGAGAGTTTGTCACTTCATTAGCAACTGGCCTGCACACAGACAAACAAAGGGTCCTCAAGGGGCTTGCAGTTCAGTGTCTAGTCTACAGTGAGCTGCTATAATTTAGAAGAAACCTCAGAATTTATTTAGACCACTGTTGTGGTTTCA